>JAAXOA010001846.1:0-14703 GCA_036561885.1 Salina celebensis
GAGAAAAAGTTTCATGAGATGGATATGATGTGAATGTTGGAAGATAAATGATTCGGTGGAAGAAGAACAAGAGTAAATACCAGTATGAACAATGGAATGAAGCAAGCATTGGGAGTCAGTGTGAGTTTGTATTTCGAAAAAAAATGTTTTCCAGTTGACGTGTAAGATAGTGGTAAGTGCAGTGGTAAGGATGCACATATATGGGGATTGGCGATAATGTGAAACTTTTTCTGTTAGATGATGATTTGATAGGGATTTTTCACTTTAGCAGCACAGTCATTGTTGAAATCATAGAAAAGATTAGATGCTCAAAGGTGAGGGTAGGTGAATGTGTGAACTCTATGGTGGTCTGAAGGCTGGGATGCCTTGCATTGTTGAATGAGTGGTCTGATCTGAAGTAACACATTTTTGAAGAGCAAAATATTTCAGCTTTACTTAGCTATAGTTGAATTTTCACTGTATCAGATTACCCCGAAAAGTTGTATAAGTAAGTATTGTAATTGACTACGTTTTTTGGTTTTAATGGAACCGATAGCCGAAAATAGAAAAAAGTTTTATTTGCCTTGAGCACTCATGAGAGCATAAACTCGGGAATAGATTACATAGCAAGATTTGCAAATAATGTCTATGAAATACTGTATTATTGTATTATATAATACTGATATGCCTTCGTCGCAGTTAGCTAATTACCGCATTAGCACCTATCTGTGTACATGAAAAGTCAACATGACAAATAAATGAACTTTGTGTTTAGGAACAATGCTTGCTAATTTGCCAGATATGTGAACACCTTGAAGACGTATGAAGTATGGATTTGAGGAAATAAAACTGGCCGATATTGCGAATTTTAAAACGTTTAAAAACAAGCTTGTTTCTTCATAACCCTTTACTTGTCAGCAGTTCCATTCTTACTGTACATTATAAACAAAGCTTTTTAAAGGTATGTAATCTGCTAACATAAATTAGAAAACTTAAATTATACTCCAAGATGGGAACGTCATTTTGGGCATTTTTGACATAAATGACCTCATAACCAATATACAATACATAATAGCGATGATTCGTGTTTGAAAACAATACAATTTTTATTTGCTCAAATGTGATACAGATTGTTTTCTTTAAAGATAATGCTGCAGATTTGATGACACGTCTAATATCACTAATGAGAAGATTGGCTTCGTATTTTATACATCAATAAAAAACGTGATTTTCTCCTAAACATGTTACCACCACAGTATATCTATTTGCTATGTACTGAGAGTACGTTATCAGCTAATAGTATTTTTTTCGTTTGAAAGAATGATAAATTACGAATTTGTTTTTGAAACAGAATCACAATGTAGTACGACTTTAATCCAGCATACAAAGACCTTCTTTTTCTTAAAAATCTGTAAGTCTCTTTGCGTTTTCATGTGTATTCAGCTTTCGCATAATTGTATGTTTATAGGAAATTAAACCGTCAACTCTGATTGCAACTCAGCATGACAAACATATCCACTCAGTTCCTCGTCAGATTGCGTTTGCAAATTTAAGTGAGCTTCGTTTTGTCCCCGTATTTATAAATTCATTTTGAAAGATTCAGTAAGATTGCGGGGTGTTAAGAAATTAGAAAATCCTGTTTGAAACTTAAAATTAGGTAGTGTGAAATTAGGTGAAAACTAGAGATATAGAGATACAAGGGTCGTTTAGTAAGTTGGTTGTGTTTTATCTGTATCGTGAATGAGATTCATCTAGCTTTTAATAAATACAGTAAACTGCGATCAAGTGTATTCTTCAAAATTAAATTTTGATCTTCAGTGTTAGAAAGCTGACTCATGGACCACTTTCTGAAATATATTTTTGTTTTTCTTGTGAGAATTATTTCTGGCATGTGAATAATTTCTGTATACATACGAGCGATGTCCCAAGTGAAATTATTTTTACGCACTTATATATTTAATAGTAATCATCCTCATCGTGCAACAATAGTATAATAGTAATTAATGACAATGTAATATAGGTAAGTTATAATATAATAATAACAATAATAATTAATGTATCATTCAGATAATTAAATATATATTGTTGTGTATTATATTATTATTGTAGCAAATTGTTACACGTTCTGTTTTCACTTCATCCCAACACCATCCATTTTCGTTTCTTTTTTTTTCAAACATAAAAACGATGGAACTCCCACAAATTATACTCTAATAAGCATTATAACGTAGTTTCTTTTTACACAGGAAAGCTTACAACAATCGTTTTTACGTTGCTTGTGATGATGTGTGGTAAAGTCCAAATTCATTACAACAATTAACAAAAAAGAGTAATAAAAACAGTCAGGAAAACTTATGGGCATGTGATAATCTGGCTTAAATACATTTTTCTATTATATAGCTCACAAACAGCAGCAGCATTCGTCACAAAAGAGAATTGATGATACATTGCTCTCTATCCTATTTTGTATGATGTATTTCTTTTCTTTTCCTATGAGTAAAACGCTAAATTCAAGGAGACAAGACAAAAACAATTTCATTTGGAAACAGCGACCATTCTTTTTCTCCACTTTCTCTTTAAAAAGTTTCTCCATCTGCTACTACGATGTTTCAAGTTATACAATAGTTACCTTTTTTATATTACAGTTCATGCAGTTATCTTACATGATAGCCTATTACATATTCGTCCTAGATTGCTTGTTTTCTTCGCAGTACGCATTTCGAAGTCAACAATAGTTTCAAGTTTTCTTTTAAATGAAATATCGCAGCAAAATTTAACAATCATTTTCACAAGAACCAGCAGCAGCAGAGCGTGTTAAGTTATAATATGTCTGTTTGATGTAAATACTTTAATTTGATATCTTGGGTTTTACTGTTTTAATAATTCACACTGCAGGGTCGAGTGGTTAAGACGATAGAAATTCGAGCTGTGTTGTGTGATTTGATGAGTGATGTACATACTGACGAGTGACATTTTTTATACAAATCGTTTAGATTATCGTATTATCTGGTTGACGACAGTATTTCTTGGTATCGTGTGGAAAATAGTCCTTTTCAGTATTATAGGGTATAGCCATAAATTGGTAAATGTACAGTGTTGCTCTCTTCAATTATTGTAGTTTTTCAGCTATTGCAATATCATAATACAATCATACTGCAGACACAAATTGTAATAAAAATTGCAAACATTTTTTTGTGGTTTTCTCTTTTCTGGAAATAAAATGAAGAAGACACTTAAACTGCACTCTGTTTACAAATTTACGTTGTGTAGTGTTCAACACGTAGGACAATGGTGAAACTTTTTTCTTCTGCTTTTTTTACTTTTTCTTAAGAAATCATTTGCGGTTTCAGATGCGCACTTCACTAAAGATCACCCATTTTATGTAGATGTAGATTACAATGATTAATGGATCAACTAACTTTATATCTACTCAGCGATCATTTTGATTAAGTTTTTGTTTTGAAGAAAAAGTAGTAATCAGTTTTAACTAATAATCAACCGTATTAATAATGTAGCCAGTAATACATAAATTCAGAGTAGAAGTATTGTAATTGTATATTAGTAAACATAGTACTTGCAATAGTAATCATAATAATAATCCGATAAGTCTAAAAAAAACTGCACTTCCTCGCGCGTTTCTTAATAATAACCGTAGAATTGGATCATTCTAATAATAATTATATATTGTTTATCATGTAATATATAAGAATTATTCTTTTACTCCGATGAAGGTGGGAGGAGATAATGGTCTCCATCGTCCAGTCATTTTGGTCGACTAGCAGATTTCTTCTTTTTCCTTTTAAAACAGCAGCACCTGTAAATATTTTAAAAAACATTAATGGGCAATCCAGTCAGCAAGTTAAATTCTAAACACAAACTAAGTGTCCTTACTTTGTTTCCGATTGTGTTTCTAATTCTGCTTGTGCGGTAATTGGTGTATTGGAATGCCCAGCAGTTGGATCATCAGCGTTTAGTTCGCCATTTGTCGAACTCACAACCTGCAAAATTAAGTAGAACAGCAAAGGATGAGCGAAATCTTTCTTTAACATTCGGCATGTGTACGTTTTTTCCTTCGATATATGTAACAGTATCTCTAACGGTTTTCTAATACAATACAGATTGTAGAATCTATTCTAAGAAAAGGTAATTATACTATTTATCTATAAACATTCACATTTAATATTTAGTTCATTAGTAAAAGTCTAACCATAGAAAGGGATAGCATACGCACTAGAGCTACAGCATGATGGAGTAACATGCTGAACAAGTCACATTTAGTAGTCAAATTATTGTCTAACTGACAACCAACTATCTGACATACGACACCATTTGTAGACACCTTGAATCCAGAAGCAATTATCCCACGTATCTTATTTTAACTAAACATTCAAATACCATTTATTTCCTAGTCGTGCAATTTATAAATGGAAACAACATTTAGGTATTCCACCGAGTGAGGAAACAATGCATAATCCATTTAATCCCAAGCCTCCACTTCATAAGGGATAAGATTGACATTAAAGAAGCTATAGGAAATGATCTGTAACGAAATCTGTTTGTTTTGATGTCGCAACAAAATGAAACTTTATCCCATTATAAGCAATGATTTTCGTCATCATAACATAAAACCAATCATTCTTCCAACTTTCAAGCATAATAGTATATTTTGCGTAACATTACGTAAGTTTACAGCATCAAATGCAGGCGGATCTGAAACATTTTACATATCCATGCAAAAAAAAGAAGAAAGACAACAACATCGCCAGCGCAGCAAATAAACAGACACGCATACGTATCGGATTTCGCTACAGTTTTCCCTCCAAGCAGATTGCTTACGAGAGTTGCTTTCACTACGCTTTCTCCCATTGATAATTCTTTAGAATGAGTATAGCAAAGGATAGGAAGAACTTGCACAATACCGTGAGCATGCCACAATACAGCCTACTTATCAATAACAACCCATCACAATCTTGAGTATTCACATTCAGACCGACACCTTCTGCACATATGATACCACAGAAAATCTTGGTATGGATATTGCACACACAAGACAAACAAATTGTGTTAAATAACATTCATATAACATTCCTTTTCTATTTTTCCTCTCTAATCAGTTTCGTGGTAGCATGTAACGAAATCACGTTGTTTGCAACTCTCTCGTATGACCCTAAAGTCTGCAACAGTATTATATGTAATGCGAAGGAAAGCTAAGTCAAGTGAAAGCAGAGCAGGCGGAGAGAAATTCCACACGGACAGTAGAATACAGAGAGATCTGGGCCACTAACTCAACTAAACAGTTAACCTAGCGTACGGTACCTACAGCCAGAAAAAAAAATCTGGTTTTCACTGAGCATGAAATAAGAAAAATACACAGATGAAAGGTTATGAAAGACAGTGAAATCTTTACTTTTTTCTGGATGTGACTATGGTATGCGCCAAAAAGGATACACTATTATATTAATGCAAATATTTAGAATACGCATACACAGCGTCCCAACACATGTACAAAGATACTAAAGGAATGCAAAATATTGTGTCTAGAGGTACAAATGACACTGAAATGGAAACATGCAGAGCAAAATACCGAGATCGAAAATTATAAAACGTCTGTTTTCTTTCTTTACAACTGCTGGGCAAACATGGCAGGTTTCACACATTCCGTTTCATTTACACTTTTCGTCAAACATTCAGCGGATGAAAACTAAATAGAAAATATCTTGGATTCAGGTTTGCAGAAGCAGTGAAGCTAAATTTTGCCGTGTTTGACGAAGCATAATTACTTGCAGAGAAAGCATATGCATAACTACACAAAGAACTATTCGTAAGCAGTATCCAAATTCCAAACTCGCATGCCTGCTAACACCCGTTTAGCCTGGGCTGTGATCAATAAAGTCAAAGCAGCAGAGTTGAGATGCACTTGAGGATCATTTTTTGACCAAAAAACAAGGCATATGAATAAAGCTTGAGGGATAAAAGAAAAATAATGCTGACAATGGAGAAAAAATACAACTCAGGGGAATGCTGCTGACAGTGACACTCAGCATTATAACCAGTATTAAGCAGCTTTTGACAGACAACTAAAGAATGGTACAGATTTAAAACAGTGGCTTTCTATAAGAAGTTACTTGGCATTGTCGGTTTACCAAACAAGAGATAAGGAACAAAGAAAGGAAAAGTATGTATAAAGAATTCTGGGTGGATTTTCTTTGTTAAAAAGATGATGAGTGATATGAAGAGTATATTCACCTGTACAGAACCATGCCGATCATTTCCGGGTGTAAGGTCGTGTCCCAGTGAGGACGACGGCCAATTCTGCAGGTTATCCGACCATCCACTTTCTTTATTACCACCCGTACCAACTCCCCCCTGAATTGTTTGTTGTTTGCAGATAAAATAATAAAATATAATGTAGAAGTTACAAATTACAAATATGTTACATACTGGCTTCGGGTGCAAAAATAGGTATATTAAAGTAGCGGAGCGCAGTGATGGTTGTGTGCTTCAGTGCAGAAAGTATGTGTTTCAAATTACTACTCTGCATTTAGAAGCACCACGCATCAACCACAATTTCACAAGACAACGGCTAGCAGTCGACATTAGAGAAATAAGATAGGTGTAGCGGAGTGAAAATAATCGCCTAAAGTACTTACAAAAGTTTATGCATTGACGCAAATAAATCACGTGTCTAATATTCTCTATATTTAAACCATTTTCCTTTCACTCATTTTAGTTATGCATAAAACTGAAGGTTTAAGCGTTATTCTTTCTTTGAAAATAAATACGTTAGTTATTGAAAATGTTTGAATAAGTTTTAAAAATGGGAAGCAATGATACATGAAGTTATCTGGAAAGTAACTTAAAAATTATCTTAATCAAAGATACATTATTAAAAATAAGTTGGTCATAGGTATTTGGATTGGATGGATTAAATCACGGGAATAGATATCTATTCGCGTGGATTAAATAAAGAAGGCATTTTCAGCAAATATGTCAACAACAATAATATTTAAAAACTGCATTGAAGGAAAACAAATTCTTAGCACAGTTTATACCAATTAAAACGGATATCACCACCACACGCTCAAACGAAAGTAAAAAATGCAGAAGTTTGTCTGAAATTTTAATGTTTACGGTACGATACATCGACTGACGAGTTTTTTCCACTGGTTCATTATATACTGTCTAATTTTGCGAATTGTGTATGATCAACATGAGTTGAGTACAATAAAAATTTCGCTATATAGCTTTTCCAGGATACTATACTTAGCACAACATATCTCTTGCCTATAATAATTATCAATTGGATTACAAGTCACGACCTCGCGAAAATTTGTTATTTGTATGGAGAAAGTGTTCAAGCTTAAGATTTGAACCACCTAATCCAGAAGGAGTTCTGCAGGCAAAAGATAAATCGCGTTAGATGCAACATGCTGCTGGTTAAAATGAACATAGTTAGAATTTTATCTAAAACTCAAACTGCTAATTTCCTCTTATGATAACTATGATTTGCATACTGAATGAGAAATAAAATATTTTGTATATTTCATCTCTAGAGATTCTATGGTCCATAAATTTTAAGTGTTAGGAAAATAGCATGAAAACGACGGAAAAATGCCAAATGCAACCCTTTTCTATATAAAACTACTTTCAGTTCGCAACAATTTGGAGTAATATAAACTAGTTCTACGTGATGATAGAATCAACAGATAGCATAAATATTCCCAAGATGACTTCAAGATAATGGTCAACAACTTACCTTGGTTGTTCTGGGGTTATTATGGGCAGCAGCATGTGGATGATGTCTTTGTTCTCTGTGGGGGGAAATCACTTCATGGGCAGTCTGCAATGAATCCGATTGGGGTAGACTGTAACGGATAAAAACAAATACTCTTTTAATCGAATCGCAAATGTGACATTATAAAGTCTGATAGGGCTCAATCTACAGTACCATCTCATTAAATCATTACATAGGAGTTCTTTATACATGTATGTCAACCGCTTTCAAAGTTTACACTAATGAATGGGGTACTTAATTGAGAAAATAATAAGGTTCTCTAACAACTTGACAAATTTACGAAGAAGAAGAAAGTTGAAAACCTGTCCTGATTTAGACTTTCGACAATTCGAGGGTGGAGCGTGCCTGAGCACCCTCAACTGAGCAAAGTTGGCTGGCTAATTTGAAACAAAATTTTTTAACATGCATGCACACAAGTGGAAAACTTTCCAAGTTTTCATCTTGCTAAAAGTGAGGATACTATTAGTCGCTTACACATGCAAGAGTATTGAGAGCTTTAAGGTAGAGTGCACTCACCATCGTTTTACCAGTCCAGTCAAATTCGCCATCATCCACGTATCCTTTTCTTTCAAAGAGATCGTGAAACATTCTTCTCAGGTATTCATAATCTGGTGTTTCAAAGAAGTCCAGTCTCCTTACATAACGAAGGTACGTAGCCATTTCCTCTGCAAGAGTACCAAGAACATGGAGATTATTGACTGATGGACAATTTAGAAACTTATGATGTACTGTGTCAAAAAGTAGAAACTAACCAGGGTATCCTTCACACAAAGTTTCAATCGGGGTTGACCGTTTAGTATCCCCAATTCTTTGATATCGCTCTTTTAACGTTGACGTTTTGAGTCCTTGCCACGGCAATGACCCTCGGAGAAAGTACATAAACATATGTCCTAACGCTTCCAGATCATCCCTTCGGCTTTGCTCTGCAAAAAAAAGACAAATTTAATTAATACGTAGAAACCCTGCCGGAGCTTTTTGTCAATGTCAACACTCATTTGGATTAATCACAGCATTCTAGCGTTTTTAATGTATTTGCATACCTCTTCCCATGTGTGTGTTGATGCTCATGTAACGAGCAGTGCCTGTGAGGCTTTTATGTTCTCTATACGGTATATGTTTATTCGTTTCCGGATCGATGTACTCTTTTGCTAACCCAAAGTCAATTATGTGAATTACTTTGTCTTTCTTATTCGAACTCCGGCCAATTAGGAAATTCTCTGGTTTTACATCACGATACACTAGATGCTTCGAGTGTACGTACTCTATTCTGTGTAACTACAAACAAAAGAACAAACAAAGCATGTGAATAAATAACGTTTGCAACATGTATGTTTCATTGAGACGAGAATCATTTTGAGTGCTAGAGAAACTGATATTAGCTTGATCCGTGATCTCAACTAGACACATTTAATTTAACTCACCAGCTGGATGGCAACCAAAAGAACAGTCTTCAACGAAAATCTTCTTCCACAGAGATCGAAAAGGTCTTCAAGGCTAGGACCTAGGAGTTCCATTACCAAGGCATTGTACTTTCCACATGGTCCGAAATAGTAAACCTCCGGTACACCTTCTGTGAAATCAAATAAAGACACAACCATATTAGTACATGAGAGATCTTAGATTTCTCTTGTTTTCTCTCATACTCAGCCCTTCAGGATTCTGCGAAACCAATCTCAACATATACTCCATCAAAGGCAGTCGCTATCGCTAGCTTTCTTATTTCGTCATTATGCAAAATATTCATTCTCATCCAATTTCCATCCTATCAAAAACACAGTAGTATAACGGTTGATGCACTTGATATCCCTATCCATTCCTATCCTATTCAAGATCATTTTTTTCTGCAACATAAAACCTACTTCAAGTCTGTCAAGCAGATATTTTCAAATGCACACATGTATACTTTCTCTTTGCATAATCATCTCATCAGCTTCTGTGAAGCAAACCCTCCTACTTAAAAGAGAACTGGGACTGAAAGCTTTCCGTTTACATCATCATTTTCTCGTTGCTTTCTCTTGCTGATGATGGCACACATACACCTTTCATATTATGCACCAACCTGACTACCACCGCGTACCTCATTAATTCTCTCCACAGAGAAAGCTAAAGAGACTTCTCTTTCTTCTCTATTTTCTACGTATTTATTAATCTAGTAATAGAAGAGAAAAAATTGGATTAAAACGGGAAGAGAAAGGTCACGTCACGCAAAACGACAAGTGCACATACACGTTTGTCTGGATAAAAAGCATCATTCATTTCATTACAGTTCTCGCTTTCTCAGCACTTAACTTCCTTTTTTATTAGTAGCTTCATTGCATGAAAACGGAATAAATACCAACAAAGCCTACTCCTGCTGACGGCTCTAAGTTTCTTATTGGCCCTGACAAAGAGCTAATGATAAAAATATACGGAAAAAACATAATAATACAACTTGTCTCCTTCTTTTGTATTTTCCCCTTTCCTTGCGAGAAAAAAAGAAAGTTGAGGACAAACAAGTCATCAGAAAGAATAATGAAAAGGTAGTTTAGTACAGAAAAAAGAGCTAAGAGTTGAAATATGTCTCTAGGCTTAAATACAAGAGAGCAACAGCTCGACAAAAAATATCGACCAACACGAGACATTACACTCAGGATATTTTTTCACTTCTTCCTACGGCTGCTGTATTTATTAATGCTGATTTAACTGTCACTAAAGACCTACCATGAGATCCTAAAATACGGTAAAAGCGATATTCCATATGCAGCTGAGGGGCTTTAGTTTTCATCGGTTCCTGTTTTGTCGTGTGAGTGTACATCATCATGTCACATGTAATTTTTCCGTTGATAGAGCAGACAACATGACAAAAATAAATCGGATGAGGATGATGGCAAACACGAGGATTCCAAATGCGAATAATAACACCGCCAACACCAACAGTTCGTCAGCATGAGGTCGACCACCACGTCAAGGCACAAGTAATATTAAACATAAAAAAAGAGAACAACATGTAATCAGTTTAAGCAGATGGAAAATAACAGTTTTGCACGTTTTCCTGGAACGACATCCAGAAAAAATACTGTAGCATAAAAAAGTACTCACCAATTTAATGGCTACATGCTCATTAGTGTAAAGGTTTTTGCCTGCAAAAATAAAGAGAATTGAGAATTAGACCTTGGCTTACAGAACACGTTCCATTCAAGATGACTCCATTTGAATAAAAACGTACGACACATTTGACCTGGAATGCGACTTTTTAAATATCATAAGACCTACCTAGTCTGAGCTCGCCGAAATTTCCGCACCCGATTTTCTTGCCCACTTTGAAGTTGGGCCCTACCATCAGCACTGCTGAACTGCCAGAACTTGCTCCAGCGGGGTGGTGCGTTCCTCGACTCTGGAAATTTTCGAATAAGAAAACAAAAATGATTACATCAACAAAACAGTGCACTTCATGCTTGTAAATTTTTAATGTAGTAAAGGTTTGCAATTTGGAAAATATAATTGAACGTGCCATGGGCAAGTCAAAATTCGGCCAGAAACGACCGACAAACGACACCAGACACCACCGACTGCTGAGTGGTCCGACAAGCAAGACAAAAAACGTGTTAATTACTGGGTTGGTGCTTAAACCAACTAGTGACAGAGATGACGAACAGATAATGTAAATGCGGTCCAGTCATGAGGTCGGCCAGTTCCATGCTTATCATCACCACTTTTACATTTTTACGGAAGAAGATAAAAAATCCTGTTATATATAAAAAATATGCTGTTTTTTCTCATCGAAACTTGGGTTGCTAGAAGTTTTCAAGTCATGGGAACTTTAACTAAGCCCCTGTCATTCCTTTCTGCAGTAAAATGTATCTATTACGGAACTACAGACACATATAGAACAGTCTTTGAAAATTGCTTTGAAGCAGGAGAAAACTTTTAAAATGTGCGAATAAAATTAAACTAGCGGTGCAACTCAAACTAATATGTAACTGGCCGGTAAGTTAAAATTAAAGGAAGGGAATCAACAAACAACCATTCCAGAATATAGGTCCATTTCAAAGTTAGTGAAAAGTCCGTTAAAAACAGTTGTGATAATGAATGAGGTCCTCCATTTGGCATGCTATGATGGTTATTTTTAAAATTGTTGATGTATGTAGTAATAAAAGAAACTGCATGTAGCTCACATCATGCCCTCCAGCACTTTCCCCAGCTGGACTAGTAATCCAATTTAATTTCAGAGGCTCAGCGTCCATTTTCTCTCACTGATTTGCGGTACTGCCAGTCGAGAACTTAACTGTCATCAGCGTCACGTCAGCTAGCACTTAAACCTTAATTAAATGTGAAGAAACTTAAGTAGGTGCAAAAGAAGCTGTGGTGCAAAATAAAAGAGTTACACTTGTTTCTCGTTTAAAAAATGAAAAGAAAATCCCTACAACCACCAAGCTTCTAGAGCCAACAGTCGCACCTGAAGCACAATCGCTAACGATAAAATTGTAAACTCTTCCTATTCAAACTACAACAAATGAAACTCAAACACGGAAACTTCCATATTGGTTTAGTTGACGGTTCTTGAAATAAAAAAATACAAAAAGCTGCACAAAATGGCTACGTGTCGCTTCTACCGAGCTACTGCACTGTTCGCTTTTCCTGGAAATAATTTGGTTATTTTGTCTTGTTCTGTACAATGCATATTTTAATTGACAGCATATACTTCCTTACCATTTTGAAATATGTCCTTGAAGACGGCCGGGTTCAATAGTCAATTCCCAGGAATGGGTGGCGAGTGCTGATTGGTTGAGTTAATGTTTGGTTCCTGTTTTGTGACAGAATTCAAACTATGCAACTAGTAGATTTCGTTGTTACTGACATCTACGAGAAGCAAACTTTCTTTAAGTCGTGTCACATCAAATTTAGCCACAGGTTTTGATCTGTCCACATATAAAAGTTGTTCGTCTTCAGATAAAACTACACAGTGTGATGACGTCCTGAAGATGAGTTTATGTGAAGAAAGGCACTCCTGGGAACCGTGCATCCTTTTTTATCAGTTTAACAATTTACTCCAGTATCTCTTCTAATCTTGTGGAAGATAAGAGAAAAACTTGTCCTTGCGTGAGTCCAACTACCTAAGTCACCTTCACTGTCACTCTATTTCCACTGTGCACAGTGCACTCTCTTTTTTACGTGAATAAATACTAAATACAAAGAACCTTTTTAATCATGAACTAGGCATTAAAACTTTTTTTTAACACCACCGTCTCAACTTTCGTCGGAATAAGAAAATAAACAAAAAATGTGTTACAAAAAGAAACAAAAGCACACCGCTTTTTTCTTCATGGTCCCCTTCAGTTTATCCACACAATCCACATCACCAAACCGTGTCACGTAGTTGAGTTTGGAACAAACAAAGTTAGAATGCTGATAACCCCCTCATGATTCAAAACAACAGGAACTGTATTTTGAGTCTTTAACGGTTAAGGAGGGGTTCCGCCGTCAGTTCTTGGGATGGCGGCGTGACGCAATCACNGTTCTTGGGATGGCGGCGTGACGCAATCACTTTGAAAGTACAGGATCATCTTCGGAATGACATGTCAGCTGCTAGAAAGCAGACGATGGTCACTGAAAAGATAAACAAAAACAATGAATGAATGTAAAGGCACGTCCTCTCACTCACTTAGTTTAGTACAAGCTAAAAACTTTAATGAGCCACTTTAATCAGATTAATAGCTCATAAAAATCATTTTTAACAACCACCATAATATTTTCTAGTTTAATCGTCTCGACTTGCAAAACACTCTAACGAAACACTTCCTTCCATTTCCTGTCGATCTTTTCGCCCTCTCATTCTCTTTTGAATATTCAAAAACCAATTTTCCTTTTTTACAGATTTCAAAAATAATAACCCAATTTTATTCCCTAAAAAAGTGACCTACCAATTTTGTCATGTTTTTTTATCCCCTTTAACCAATAATTACGACCGTTTTTGGTTATAAATTATTTCTTTTTAAAATCTACAAACCATCCCTATCACACACAAACGGCCCCTCTCTCTACAAAAACGGAAGTAAAAAATCCTCTCTGCCATTTCTATTTAGGCATATCATTTTCATCGGCAACTCTACCCTGTGTTGAGTTGATCCAATCATTGTACCTATCCACATTGTTGCCATTTTTCCCCCAAACCAGACACAGTCACCAATCCTGCATTGCATTGTTCACCAAACGCGATGCAGCTGTCTTCCTTATCAATTTTCAATGATCACTCCACTTTTTTTACTACCACCGCCACCGCCGCCGCCACCACAGATGCCATTAAAAATGCAATCTCTAATGAAAACTATCTCTACTAAACAGAAAAACTACAACAATTTTTATCTATTACCCCCTGGGTTAAATTGACCGGAGAAAAATGTCCTGCTTTCTTATAAAAATATATTTTTTCCTTACTCTTCTTTTATACTATTTTTGTGCACAAGTGCATCAACAAAAATTGCACTACCTCCGCCACCACCACAACTTGGTTTTGTGTTAATAATTTCTTATTGTTGCATATCTGTTTTTCCTTTGTCGATGACTTTTTTTTTTCTTTAAAACCGATGCTGATGAGGAATCAAAATTTTACTTACAAGACAAGATACACCGACTATACGCACACAGCTCTGGTTTTAAAGAGGTGCTGGCTAATCAAATAAATGCACTCTGAACATTTCAATATGCAACTTTAAAAAAATAGTACACACTGTATGAAGATTCTTTTTTGAACAATAAATGGATGGCTGTCTCACACGTTATGGATACCACCTTTTGATTGAAAAAAACAAAATCCTGTGTATGAACCAGTGCGGGCACATTTTACACACACAAAAATACAATGATCTTCTTCAGAGTAATCACACCATAAGAATTTTCATGTGAGGATTTACAGAGATGTATTGGAAAGAGCAACACCGCACGGCATTTAC
>JAAXOA010001847.1:0-14702 GCA_036561885.1 Salina celebensis
CGACTTGTACATAATGATATCACTTTAAATGTTCAAATAATGTTAGTGATTCCATTCGTTTACGCCTCAAACTGGAGACACCGTCCTCGTACATGTGTAGAAAAGACGTAATCGACAAACAGAATGTAATGGACTAAGATGTTTTCTTTAGCGAAAACGTTGCAGTTTCTTGTATGTAAAATTGATTTCTTGTCGGACGCTTGAGAGCGATTCAATTTACTTAATTAAATTTTAATTGGTTGCAATGATTATTTAAATTAAGATGTGTACTGCCTTCCAATCGCGGCCTTTGATGAAATATTTCGAAACTCTTTTAAAAATCAGATTTAAGCTTTAAGCAAGGTAAAATTCTATTATCTATATTGACATGACTGTACTAATGACACCTTGTATGAACTTATAATGATTCGTTGACGATGTACTTGAACTGAAGGAATTTATGGTAAGTGGGACCTAAGATGGCAAAATACAGTTATGTTAACTGACCTAAAAATATTAAAATTGAAAAAAAAGTATTTGTTTTATCAATCAGATATGAGCTATGTATTCAATGTTAGGCATAGTCTAAAATTTCTCGTGAATTGGTATACAATTTTCTCCGAAAAAGTAATTAAACTGGTACGCTTAAGTATCGAAAAAATATTGTATGCATTTGTTATAAATTTTGTTTGCGAATACACCAATTTTCTCATTTCTAAGAATGGAAGAATGTTCAAAGCTAAAGATGCCATTAAATTCCAAACTGATTCATGTATTATGTTTGAGTAGTAAGAAATACGCGAAAATCAAATACAAATATTACGTATTTATGGTGCCAAACGAGACGAAGCCAAGATATGTGTTTCAATGTTGACAATGATAATTTAGTAACAAAAAAAAATAAACTCTGGAAATGTGACAAGAAGTAGGTTTGTTTGTAATAACTAATTATTATTTTTTTCTCTCTTTCTCTCTCTGCCTATGCATTGTACACACGCGGAAATTGTTTATAATAAAATCTCAGAATATATTTTTTTTTGTCTACAGATCAAAAAAACAAACCAGCAAAAACAAACAACGATGATGATCAGTATAACAATTTTCAACATAATATAATTAATATATGATTCAAAAACATAAAAATCTTTCCTTTCTTTCTAAGGTCTCAACTCATCAGTATATATTAAAAGTAACATATCTATCTATATTTTTTTTTAAAGTACACTGTAATCTATTGTACTTAGCAAATAATAAAAATCCATTATAATTACAGAGCTGTTTACACTAAAAAATATCCATAGATTAATTATTGGATTGTATTTTTTTAATCTTACTTATTATTGACCGTCCACGATAGCTTCAATAATACGGTCACAGTTAATAAAACCTGTCTATCTACTTAATTCCTTATCGTTAGGCTATCTATTATCATTAAGAGACGGATGAAATGGCACAATGTGGTGATCCCATCTCCACCAAAACCTTATCTAACCATTGGAGGGGCCCATGAAGATGGATTTCGATCCAGCAGGGTGTACTCGTCACATCTTGACGGTGATACTCTGCTCCCCATCCTTTGACGAATGACATTCTAAAGATTTAAAAAATCCAATTAGTATTTTCGAACATATTTCATAAAATCTCCATCCAAAGTTTGTAATGTTTCATACCTGATTGTACACATTTTTGTCAAGTCATAGACAGCCTCAAATCCGTGATTGACACTTTGTCCAAGTAGCGTAGCAAACTCTCTGTTGTTGAATATCTTGAGAGAACAACCTGGTGGAATTTTGCATACCGTGCTTGGATGGAACCCATGACTATGATTGCAGTTTCGAGATTGTACAAATATTGCCGAATCAGAGAGACATTCCGCGTACACTTCCCCGCCCACGTATGTAAGTCGTACTCCTAGAGAAATTTCATAGTAAACAAAAAAAATTAGCACTCAAAACTCAACCAATAAACTCTTAGAAATCAATCTAGCAAGTGCTTTCATCTTAAGCATCGTCATCATCATTATAATCATACTTTCATACAAAACTTGTTAGAACTTTTATTACATGGACGTAGTTTCCAATTGACCTAAATTTGTTGTTTCCTGTTTTATTAAGATGTTTCCGTGCTGTAAAAATGTGTCTGTTTCTATTTATCGCCAACTGGAAAGTTATTTCAAACGTGACGTTGTAAAAGTTTTAAAAGTTTCGAGGAGAGCTTAAGTGGTAAATGGGATTAGGATACATTACCTGCGATAGAAGAAAGCGGTATAAAAACTAATGCTTAGTTAACAGAGTTTCGCAAACCGCTTTCATGGTATGTTTTAAAGCTTGTGGAAAAGGATTTATCTGATTTGAAAACGGATAAAGGGGAACAAGAGAACATCGCATATACACTCGCTCTCTATTAAGCATGAAGTATGCACACTTTTGAGGCAGTTGGCTTGCCGTCTGCCAGCACATGCTTTAATTCTTGCAACTTTATTGCTCCATAATATTATTTATCTATTTGTACCAGTAACCACGTGTATGAAAATAGACCCACATGATGATGACGACGCTGCATACTTAAAACGAAATGAAATTTGTCTTATTTAAAATCAATGAAAGTTGAATAGAGATGACAAAAATTTTATTTTTAAATGTACCTTTGCCAATATGCCTCCGAGTATTTTCAATGGTGGAATTTCGATTGACATTGGACAACTGGCCAAGGCAAAACCGGTCCAAATTGTTGCTAGGATTCGTGAATCCGTCCACAATAATGACATTACTATGGCAATGGTACACTTCTCCCACACGGCTGTTCAACTCGTAGTAGGCAATACTCGCCCAGTACTCCGGTTCCTAAGGAGAAAAAAAAAATATGACACAGATAAATAAATTAAAGAAAATTCCCAAATGAAATGTCTTGGTCACATGAAAAAAAAAGTTTTCATTCATCTCCTTCTCATTTCTCAAGAGTCAATTTGTACGCCTCAATTCTTTTGGTATGCTATCTACAATGTGTAGTGCGGAAGCTCGATATGGGGTACGTGGAACGTATAAAAATCTTGTGTACCATTCATAAAATGTTGTGTGCACGTAAAAAGTAAAGCTTGCTAGAGGTCTTTACATCGTTATTGATTTTACCAAATTTTATTTCCCCGTATTCTCATTGCAATGACAATTTTCCTAGTATTCATACCAACATAATAGCTTCAACAAGCCTAAATTTGAATTCTGAAACGTGATACATGTCAGGTAAAAGTTTTGTCGGTTGTTAGTGCTTATACAGCGTGGCTGCACAAAAACACATAACATTTTTACAACCTTCTCATATTACATTTTTTCACTATGTCTGTAATATTAATGACCAGGGAAATATTGAGGCGTCTCGTAAATCCGCGAAGCGGTCAGGACTATGAGTCCAAATAAAATATTAACGGTAGGGTTATGTATGCGATGCAAAAGCAATTTAAAAAAATAATTAGTACGCAGAGGGTTAAAGGCTTAGAAATATTGGCATAGGTACGATGCATACAAGAAATCATATTAATTTTCTTTTCGCTTGTTTGCATTCTTATTCACTTAGAGTCTAAATATAGACTCTAATTTCTTTCTAATTACTTGCTTCCAAGAATTTTCAGGTAGGTTGTAGGACTTAATTCTTGAAACAAGACTGACAGTGAAGCCAATCAAGACAAGAGTAAATATTAACGCTACCATGGCTGGATTCCATATAACACACACCCGAAACTATGGTCGCGTGAGGAAACACGTGATAATATTACCCAGCGTTCTAAAAGCAATATACAAATCTGGTTGCACATTGTTTCAAACTTGGTCTCATGCATTCTACAAGTGCATACCTGTTTATATGTATTTGAGATATCATTGAAGGCCTCTAGGTGATCACTGGGTGAGAAATAAAAATACTAATGCAGCCGGTCTGCACATTATACACACTTTTTACACCCATATTGATATCTCAATACTATCAATTTGTCATAAATAGGCAACAATATATCAAGGTAGTGTGTACAGTTGCATGCAATATTACAGATTCTATGCACACAAGTCGTGTACTGAAGAAATGTAGAATATCCAAGTAAAAAACATGTTGAGCTTTGAACGCAGCTAGAATGCACAGTGGCCGGTCATTTTAACACTGGATGATTATCATCATCATCCAGTCGAATCGAGATTACTAACCAGTTGAGAAGTCTATGGATGTGTTGTTTCATCCATAGAGGTTGGTGGAAGTTCATTAAATTGAGTCCATGAACCTGTGCATATGAAACGAGATTGAGACACGCTAAAAAAAACTAGGACTCATGCAAGGTTCAGGCGTCAGGAGTCGTAAAAATTTTCCAGTTCACAGCTCAAAAGGAAAATCCCAGAAAGTATACAAGCACGCAAACATCCAAATAAGTAAACTTAGGTATTTTTGTTCTATTCCTTTATATTACAAGCATAACTCCATTTTTCATTATGATGTACAAACAGGCCATAAAAACTGTTTTATTCGGTGAAAAGCATCCCTGTACAATCCGAGTTTTCTCCATAATGAAATTGAATATTTATCATATCGCATTCTCTAGTTTGCGAGATCCGTAATAGAAAATCTTGAGATAATAATACAGAAGAATAAGAGAAGTGCTTATGGAATGCCTTACTCTATAATGTAGCCCCACTTCATGTGCAAACAAGTGGCGAATTACTCTTTCCGCAAAGCACCTTCTGTCGCTATAGCCCCACCACAGATTCTTTAACAACTTGTATACAAATACACGATGCTTGCATTTTCCCAGTGCTGCTCTATCTTGTCCTTTATGAAATGAGACTCGCCACGAATCTAGAGAAATATTGTTCAATATTGCCTAGCATGAAATGACTAAGCTATTATTACGATTAAAAATAAAACTAGATCTCTTTCTTGTGCAAAGTCAAGTTGGAAGTAGTACTTATTTGGGAGGAGGGAAACAAAATAGTGGCTGTTCGGATGGTGCCACTTCTACCATACCTTACATCAACTTGCATAACATTCCTTTTTTTCTATAAAAAAATATAGGCTGTTGTATAGCTAGCGAGAAATATATTGTGAAACTGCATGATGCATGGAAACACTCCATAAACATTATTAAACCGGGCAACTAGCAGTAACAAAGCACTAGGTAATAATTCTAACTAACGTGCAATCCGAATTGTATACATATTTATTACTGTGTGTATAGCGTAGATTAAACCAATAATGGTTGCGGTGTTGCAGTCGTGTGTTGAAGCGTTGGTGGTGGTATGTGGCGTGTTTCTCGGAATATGTGTTGTGAGGACATTTCCCTTTTTTTATTTTAAAAAACTACTAAAAGAAAAATTACTCGTGCAAAAAAAATCATTTCTGTTTCTATTATCTGCTAATGTCATGTCCAAGCTAATAACAACCTGACAAAGAACACGGTCAGATATTTGGTTTACATTGGTCTAATTATTTGGTCACTAAGCAAAGCACCTGTTTAAAACGTGCACATCGCGCAAAAAAAATGGTGAAACATAGTATGAAAAACACATTTATAGCGTGCGCGCCAATGCAGACTCTGAAACGAAATATTACATGTTTTACAAGAAGTTGTAGGAGGTTAAAACGTCGTTTTATGAACTCTGTCGCTTTTTTTTCTGCTTCCAACAATGGACATTTTAAACTGCACATTGTATAAATATAACGTGCACAAAAAATAAAAAAAATATTAAAATGAAAATACCAGTTAGAAAAAAATACGCGTGTGGGCACATTGACTAGTGAGTGCTCCCCTGCATTTAAGTTTTTTTTCATTCTGTTTTAACGCTGGTACACCACAAAATAGCTCAACCTTTTATATCTTGAGAGGTTAATAAATAATGCATTTTTAAAAACACGGGATGTCCATTCAAGCAAACGGAACAGGATCTTATTCAGGGTGTTTTGATTCTGTAAGTTGGATATTTTTGAGAAAAACGTTATCTGAGGAACCCACCCTCTTAAATATGTTTTTGAAGAAGATGCGGACAGGCCTTGAAGATTATATGGGGGATATTTATAAAAAGAGAAGGGAGATCTTCCAGAGAGGGTTTTTTCTTATTAAAACAGAAGTACCTTCACTAACCTTCTCATCATCACCGTCGTCTCAAACGAGTGGTAAAAATGTTAAAGAAAAAAAATCTTATGCACAACTCCACTCTCATATGAAAGCGTATAAGCTTTCTGGCGCCAGAGAGTTATGTGTACTCGTTCTTCTACAACATCAGCATCTTTTGCTATCACTCTTTGTCCCTTAAGCTGAAAGGAAAACCCATAATATGTACATATAAAAAAAAAATCTGTTTTAACCTGCTGTGGACGAAGATGATGATGGTAGAAGAACCCAATGAATATAAAAATGGAGAAAAGATGATCAATCAGATGGAGTATAAAACGAAATCAAGCAATATTATAGTCACAACATGTTTGCAATACGCTCAAGAATAAAAAGTTAAATCAACAACAACCACAGGATATTTTTTTTTTCACCCTGAATTCATATCTGAATTGGTTAATGTTGTTTATTACTTGGCTATCATAAAACAAGATAGTCAATCATATCAGGCTGCATAATCATAGAGAAAACCAAACTAGCTGCAGTATCAGTATGTATGAAAAACTCTTTCAAGATCTTTTTTTTAAAGCTGGTTTCATTCGCTTCCCCTCCTGTTTTTTCCTCTTCAACTTGGAATTATCACTAATATTATTACGATTATTATCATTACCATTTCATTTCCACGAGAGCATCCAGCATGCATGCTGCTGTCACAGATTTCAAGAAAAATATCTTGTAAAAATTAACTTGATGTTGTCCAGACAACAAACAGAATCTATGCCTGGGCTGTACATTCTCAACTGTTAAGACATGCATAAGGAATATCCTATTTACATTCAAGGGGCTGCCCCTACTCCTAAGAATAACAGCATCATGGCCAGGTTGTTAGTTAGTCTATAATCGAGATGTAGTAATGAATGATAATTTTCCTTTAAAGTCAATCCACCTTTCTATTAGAAGCCTAGTCATTACTTTTTCATAATAAATTCTCTTTTTTTGTACTTTCTTTAAGATCCGTGAAGTGTCCCTAACGGAATAGGTGATGCAGCTATTATTATTTTCCTCCCTGTCAGTACATAGTATTTAGTTTCATGGGTGTTATTTCTAGAGTGTACATTTGTAAAAAATGTACTGTTATGATCCATCCTTATCCCGAACAGATTCTTATCGTATGACCGTCGCTCACTTTTAGACGTTAGTGTTTTATAAAAAATACTTCTGTACATATTTTAGGTACTGTTGAACTACAGTAATAAAATACACAGGAGTGTATGAAGGTCTGTGAGTGTATCTTTCATCTTTTGTGCGAATGGAGGCAAGACAATGCACATTTTTTTAAAACTTGACTTGTCTTCTTAGATTAGAATCTTTTTCTTCTTTTCAGGGAAGAGATTGGTTAACTGAAGGAGACGTTGATCTAGGCCGGCCTGCAAGTCCCTTTTGTGTCTTTGGTTTATGCGGGGTAATTCCATAGCGTGAACACTCCACTTCTGTTTTTTTCTCTGTCTGTCAATGCACGGAGAGAATGGTCCTAGAAACAATTGGAAGACTGCTAACTCATCTCGTAACTCAAGTTTATTCGGTTAAATGGACATTTACCTCACCACACAATGTATGTGGTAATAAATATAATAATTCTGTGAAATTCACTTTCTTCATTGTGGTAAACATCGACCGTCTCTCCAGACACTTCATCGTTCAGTCAATCAGTTTCAAGGGATTTTTTACGGAGGTCTTATACAGAAGCTTCTTTATGTACGAGCATAAAACCGAATCAAGCTCAGTTGAATCAAACTAAAACTATCTATTGGTAATAACAAGGGCTGATGAAGGTGCTGCTAAGGTAGCAATCAGATTTTTACAAAGGGAAGGAACAAAAATATCATGAATGTAATCCCTAACATCACCCATATATCTACAAATTAGTATGAGTTGAAAAAGTTCAATTAGGTTGCATGAGGAAGACCATCTAACGAACCAACCATCATGATTTCTAGTTGCAAAGGCAGTAAATAGTAATCGCTAAGATGATGCAGTCAAGTATGACATTTAATCTGATATTATCCAGAGTCAAAATGTTTCCAATGGTCGCCCATCAGGCCAATGTTCTTTTAGCGCTGATAGTGTTGCTGGCAAAAGGGAAAAAGTGAAAAGAGGTGAAACGATGATTATGGTGGTAACGTTGTAAAATAAAATGGCAGTGGCATTAACTCTCCTGATTGATGGCTGAATTCGATGGCTATTTTTATGAATGAGGTCGCCAAGAAAAGATTCGGGCTTTGGAAAAAGCGTTTCTTGCAAAATGTCTCGGTGATGCTCATCCACTAAACTGCTACCTTTATAAACCATCTCCAGGATAAAAAAAGAGTTCGCTTTCATTGTGCTATTTTAGCACTGAACGAAATTTTACTCTACTAGCTGAAGCTGAACGCTTTTTTTCTTTGTTATGAATAACACCATGTCGCCAATTTGGCGATATTTACTAAAAGAAGTAATAAAGATTAAATTAATAGCCTTCGCTGCTGCTCAAGTTACTTTGTGTCATGATATAATAGGCATGCGACTCATATTTAATGATCAATCCGACCAAGCACCACCACCGGCAACTAAATAGTACACACTTTTGCAACGCGTGAATGATACCCTACCTCAATATGTATATCATCTACCGCCAAACCCTCTTGGAAGCTTCCTTGGTATGAAGTTCTATGAAAAAAACAATTAGTAATAGTGCGATTTTGTTAAGTTGTCGTAGCTACACAGAAAAGATTATCGCTACATTTATTATCTCGAAGGTGAACACGAGACACCACAAAACCTACAAAGAACAGTCTCCATTAACCTGGCTGGATGGAACATAACCGTCTCTTTTTTTCCTGTAGTCTGTGATTCACAATTCAACATGTCATATAATATTGATAATTATAATGTACACTAGGCCTCTTGATTCATTGTCAAGATTTTTTTTTCACAGTCACGACTTACCCACACGACACATCATATTAAACCAGCATTCTGGACGTTTTTTCCATTCAGTTACTATCATAGTTATTAAATTCGCAAAGGGCATGTCAAGTCAAACAGATAAAACTGAGGATGCAAAAAAATGGCTATACTATTAGTCTATAACTTCTACGGATCTACCCACACACAAAGAAAAAAAAACACCAACAACAACTTATACTCATATTGGTGATAAACGTTGTGCTGAAATCCGAGAACTACGAATTCCTTGTAAACGTGCACCTGAGAGTAATCCCTCTCTCGCCCTGACGCAATCTTCAAAATGTTGTTAGGCAGTTACTTTCGATTCCATGGTGGTTTCAGTTAGTAATATAGTAGATTGCGAAATGTGTATAAAAATATGTACATGCGCATATTCTCATATAGCCATGCGACGCGACGCCAATGAACGACGAGAAGATTTATGCATACCTAGTTTAGCTTTTTTTTTCTTTCTTTCTCTTGTACTGGCCGAGGTCTGCAATTAAGTGTTGTTGTGGACGATGATAATGATGATGAAGTGGTAGCACTGCTCTTTAGGCAGTTCCTTCTCGGTACAACTCGATAATATTTTTGTTATTAAAACATACAAATCAAACATTTATACGAAAATTGCAGATGGAATGGGCAAGCAGGAACATTGTTATTGCTATACAACAGTTTTTTTATACAGAGTTGCCTCAGTTTGAACATGCAATCCGTGGAATTAAGTGTGATNAACAGTTTTTATACAGAGTTGCCTCAGTTTGAACATGCAATCTGTGGAATTAAGTGTGATGGAATAAAAAAATATAGAGGTATGCTTGTCAGTGCAACTTTTGTAATCCAAAAGGGAAAACATTATTATGCAGAAATGGTGCATTCCGGTCCCTGTTCAGATGCAGAAAAGCAGAACCAGTTAGTTGAAAAAAAGTTGATATAATTGGTATGTGTTTTGTCGTTTTCGTCTGTTTATCCTCTGTTTTTATAAACAATATCATTTTAAACGATCTGTCCACCGTACGTAAACCCATTATATATTCACTACTGCATTTCATCCAAGTTTGTTGGTTTCCTTAAACCAAATTCATAGCTTAGAATGGCCGAAAGGATATTCCTCTATAAGACAAACGTTCTTGTAAGTGGGATCGTGTTAAAAGTAGCTTTAGTAGGATTTCCAATCGTTTATTTGTGTGTAGTCAGTCAAGAAAATAGAAGAAAAACCAGCAAAAATGTATAAAAACGAGGCGGTAACGTACCTACTGATGACTTTTAATAAAAAAAGGAATCATGTTAGTAGTTACTCATCGAATTTCGTGGAAGAGTTTGCCATGTTGTACTTTTTCTGTTAAATGCACGAGTCAAGTAACTCATAATAGGTTGACATGAAATGAACAGCATCCATAATTAAAGTCAGCCTTCAGGAATTATGAGTGGTGGTACGATAGTATTTCTTTTTCTCGTTTGCTAACTTACTGCTCCCTTCATCTTTATGGAGTTTTTTTCTCTTGTTAATCTGATTGTCTGCTATTAAACCTATATATTTTGGTTAGACAGAAACTGTATAACAAATAATTTTATGGGCAAACCATCTATACCAATAAATGCAGAGCGAGATATAAAATATGCAGCGAGCGCTTGTTTAATGCATGATGGTTGTTAACACTTCTAGTGAATTTTTATACGGAAAGCAATGACTGGATTGCTCCCGAGTTAGTAACTGGCGGAGTGACATGCGCTTGAGTGTAACAAGCGGAGGGAATTTCCTATAGAGCTTGTCAAGAGTGCATGTTATCAAAAGAATTTTTGCAAATATGTAATTTAAAATGAGTCATCTCAATCACTTCTTGGATTTTGCCAACGACGTGATTATCTCTTATCATTATTACAGCAACGCATTCAGCGAAACCGAAACTGACTCGTGAGCTCAGCCCGACCACAACAATAACAAAATGTAAAAAAGAGCGAATGCAAAAGAGAGGAATTTATATTACTAAACAAAAATTCACGCCTTTGGATTTTCTCGACGAGATTGTGAAAATAGAGCAAGCACATACACATTACTATCTTATCTCACTGGATACAGGATGCACCATGCTAGCATGAAAATGAGAAGGAAGATGATGAACTGATAACGATTTTGATTTCACAGACAGGAATTAATGAATTCCCTTTGTGCGATGGTGGTATTAGACAGGAAATGCTTTTGTTCTCGACATTGAATCAAATCAGATATAAAAATTCTAAAGAAAAATCAAGCCGCTTACCTGGAATGGGACGGCGGAAACTTCAGGTGGAATTGTGTCCATGCTGTTGTCACCAAGATTAGGTTGTCCATCTTCAGATGGGCTGTACGCTGGTGGTGGACTTTCAGTCAAAGATGTGTTAGTATAAGGGCTTTGAGGTTGTGAGCTTCCAGGGCTTGGAATACACATGGGCGGTGAGTTGGGTCCATTGCTATTAGATGCGGTGCTAAANCTTTGAGGTTGTGAGCTTCCAGGGCTTGGAATACACATGGGCGGTGAGTTGGGTCCATTGCTATTAGATGCGGTGCTAAAAGACAAAACAAAATGGACAAATGAAAATTGATTGATCAGTGGGATACGGAAATGAAGTTTGATAAGAAGTATACAACTGATTTTGCATTTCCTACCTCGTGCTGAAGCCATTATGAGAGTAAGCAACGTTGTGCGGCATAGCAGGCTCGGAGACAGGTGAGTAGGGTAACATGCCACTGGAAGTGGATGGGTACTCACTATGTCTTGGCACAAGGACAGGTGGAAGGATGGCAGGGCTCTCCACCCGCTTGTAATGATACGGATTAATGCATACTTCTTTTTGTTTTGCCGAAAACGGGTATTGACAACACTCAAGTGGCTTTAACTCATGATGTGATTGCAAATCCGGCCATCTCCAAACTCTGCAGTAAATTACGTGTGGAAGTCCTTTTCTATGAGATACCTGTAAGCATCAGTATGCACCGGTTATGCACAACACATCCATTTACTCATACAAATTCTTAGTATTTTTATGAGTTCTGTTCTGGGAATTCCATAACAGCTTACCTGAAGCCGTCCATCAAGACTTCTGGGGATAGTGACACACTTGCTAGCCGCTCCAGGACAGCTAAGTGCCCGCTCCAAATCCTCAACGGCACCCTTTTGCTTCTTTAACTTTTTCACTAGAGAGTCTACAGCTTTCTCTGCCCATTTTTCCTCTTCGTCGCCTTGTTTCCAACCTAACAATTTTTTCACTGCAGGGCTCGTAAACGAAAATAAACTATTTAAGCTAGACATCTTTACAGCTGTGTCTCCCCGTCCTCTTACTTCGTCGCGCTTCAAAACACTGTCTCAATTTTATATCAGACACCTGAGTTAAATAGTCTGCTTATGAACGTTCTTTTTTATACAAAAACCAAAACACACACACCAGGCGAAGTCGAAATGTTATTTAAAAAATGTTTGTCCATTCAAGTTATTCTCACATTTATGCGCTAATACGCTTTAACAATGTTTTATAGAGTTTCAAAAATATACATTTATTTTTATACAAGGTGTTTTCGAACAGTGACCATTTACCACACTATCACCACCGCTGCGTTTTTGTGCATATAAAACCGTAACACCACAAAACAAAAACTTTTTTTTTCTACCTTGTTTCTCCTTGTTCCACACTGGTGTTAGGAGTGAGCGAGTGAGAGTGTGTGTGTTACTTGACTGACTGGCTGACTCTGTGAAGACTAGTCTTTTTACATTCATCCAGCTACATAGTTCTTACATGAAAACTTTGTTCGGGAATCTACTCCATGGTAAGTGATATGCCCAATACTTGCATGGCTACTGATTTTTTTTTGTTACCTCCGCGGCCAACTCCAACAGCAGTTCAGCAGCTTAGCAATGAAACAATTTTGGTGCAGAGCAGGAGCGCAGCGTCTCTTTTTTATGTATCCGAACCGTTGTCCCTATAGGAAAAAATAGTAAGCCTCAACATCGCCTCAGAACTATGGCGCCATGTTATCCCTCAGCTAACCAGTCAAACCTCTCTTCCGCCTTTTATGCGGTATACAAAATGGGATCGTACATAAAACACAGGTTAGCCAAACAAGTGCATACAAACTTTCCTATTGACGAGTTTTTCTGGAACGACAAGTGCCACTGTTGAATATCACAGAAGACAGATTCTTCAACGTTTTATATGAAAGTTCCCATATCTTTTACGAGAAGATTGTAGGGATACCAAGCTTATATGATGGTAACATTGACAACGTTCCGTCTTTGTTGCTTGTTTGAGAGGAGCTTGGAAGAGATAGATTGGTTAGTGATGCTCATGTTCACACAGCCAAATGAGCTAGTGGAAAAGAAACACTCCAGCAGTCGCTAAAGCGATGATATCGTAACTTGTCAGTCATTTATAATTTTGTTCTCCTTTGTCCTTATGCATTTCCAATTATTCTTTATTTTTTTAGCACATTTCTTATTCAATATTTGTATATGAAATGGGTAGCTCATTATATTTTAATACAAACGTGTCATTAATTCTTTTTCCCCGCCTTTTGACAAGTGATATGTTCATTTTCTGGCAATATCTGGGCCAAGGAACAGGTAGTATTGAAAGCGGCGTCGTCTTTCGCAGCAAAGGTTGTGGTGTTGTTTATTCATGTTTATAGAATCCATTTCTGCTGTCATTTATTGAACCATTTTATTCTTTGCGGTGGACGATTTGTTTAATTAGCTTATTTATATGCAAGGAAAAACATATATGACAGTTGAAGCAACTATATGTTAACTTTCGTCACTATCGATATGTTTTCAACTTTTGCCTTGAAATTTGCATGAACAGATATGCGACGAGAAACCTTTTTGACATATTACAGCAAACACGGTAACACTTTAGTAATAATGAAACACCGTGGTCTTATCGGGGTCTAGTGTTAGACTACTTTGGCTATCGACTAATGTGACAGTTTTGTTTCTCGCCAAGCAAACAAACATTGCATACGGGTATGAAGCAAAACCAGCCCAGCAAACATTCTTAAAAGTGCATTGAAACATTGGGAATACGCTAGATTGTTTGCTACATTGTGTAAGCAGACAAATCTATATAGATTGACTAGTTGACATGTCGAGCAAAGTCAATCGTCACCAACCTAATATGAAATGAGAGCAATGCACTGCACTACCCCAACCGAATCTGAGACTTACATGCATGTAAAAACCAGTAGATAATACAAAACGGAAACTGACTCCAGCAGAGTATGGAATTAATTGAAAAAGCCGTATAAAAATCCTAGATTTATTATGCTGCGTATGTAGTTTTTGTTTGTATAGTCGATTGCATTAGTGCAATTACCATTACATTCACATTTGCACAAAAATTTACAGTAAAATCTCGATTTTAATTAAGTTACTTTAAATGGACTATCGTGACAAGAAAATGAGAGTGGTCATAAAATGACAAGTATCAGCATTCTATAAACTTGTTCACTATTTTACCTTACATGTCGACACCGATAACATTACATACAGCGATAAAAGGCAAACCCATAGCTTTATTAAAAGAAAATCCTCATTTTTGCCTTCAATCGATGTAGTTCAGATGCATTCCCATACTATCCATGTTTATACTACTTTAGCATGTCATTCAGTTCGTTCCACTG
>JAAXOA010001848.1:0-14700 GCA_036561885.1 Salina celebensis
GCTGCATCAGCAATGAAAGAGTTGAAACAAGGATGTTATTCATTTATAGTGATGATTGCCAACTTCTGATGATAGCGACAAAAGAGAAGAATGCATTGTAATTCAAAGAAAGCTAGTTCGCACTAACCAGCTCCCTACATAATATCTCTTCTATTTGTACAGATATGTTCGCCATATTCAATTCTTTCTAAGTTTGTAAATGTTTTCGCCAACGCATACAACGTGAGGGCCAAAGCACTGTACTCCTTGCGTTTAATTTGAATTTTCCCACAAAGAAAAACCTAATAAGCAGATTTCACGAGACAACATACGTAAGAAAGCAAGACAAGTAGATAATGCTGAGGATCGCTTCGTGAGCAAGTGTTCCATGTTGTGTCATATACTTGGGAGATATTATTTTCAAGAAAATTCGTTTAATACGTATGGTAAACAAACAGTAAACATCCATAAAGCGGAAGTTCGGCTCTATACGATCTTGATTGCGACAACGGCAACCATGCTAAAATTAAGTGGGATCTTGAGGTAGTAATTAAAAGTCTCGACTAGCTTGGCTAATTTTGTTTTCTGAACGTGTTCCCAAACTGACGAGACTGCTTACGCAGTATTGCTATGGCCAAGTAAAACTTTTCCTTTATCCTGTAACTAGATGTCTGTAACATTCATTCAAATATAGTGTGTGGCAGTAGTAGCTCGCTTGTCGTTCAGATGCAAACAAATTTAACGAGACGGAGAGGGGGAAAGTGATTACACACACAAATGAGCAAGCGTCTCAAAGAAGGACAAAAGAAGGCACAACTTAATGTATTTCAAAAACAACAACAACGACCCTACAGATTAGATGAGAACTTTTTCTCTCTTTTTACACTCTACGTTGTCTTTCATCAATAGGCGGATTATTTTGCATGGATGTTCTCACTTTTGAAATTAAAACCTAAGTAAAGAGCCGTGCGTCAACAATCTTGCGATACCATTATCGACAACATGTGCAGTTTGAAAATGATTGTACAATGTACACTTTAAGCTTTCATCTCATATAAGTGTACTACACCACATAATAAGTTTGAAAAGTAAACGCATCACATGCTTTGAAATTTGTAAAATGAAATTTAATTGGTATAATATGTCCCCGTGCATTCAGCGCAAAAGCTGTTCTTTACAATAAGTGTTTTTACTACTTTTGCCTAAATAATGTTGTTCTATCATGGCCATTTCGCATTAATGTGCGAAAATTACTCGCAGTTCTCAATTCGTTTGCGTTTGTTTGAAGGGAATACAAATGCCAATTGTCTCTATAAGAGCTTATTTAGGGAAAGTCGTTGGTGAAGTGCACTTTTACTACCACACCTGAACAATAAACTTACATATTCAGGCCATGCAAAAGCATATAAGGACTCATACCTGATTAGCTCAATAGACATTCAACAGATATTCATGCATTACTGTATTGAAACAGAATTCCCACTGATGTTCGATGGAAACTTTCCCCTCAATTTTACGTACTGTCCCTATTTTGCTAGATTTGCTAGAGTAGTGGCAAGCTAGTTTTAGGGTCATATAAAATGAACATGGCTGTATAAACTTCAAACTTTCAAATGTTAGCGATTCGTTACATTTTTAATAAAATCCTGTTTTAGTCAAAAAGTAAATACTTTAATTAAACAAACAAAAATAAATAATGTTGAACCCATCCCGGTGGCTGACAGAAAGAAAGGTTACGACTTAATGTTTACATAGGATTTCTTGATGAGAGCGTGTACACAATGGCATTTTTGTCTTTTGAAAAGGGCAAACATTTTTCTTACGTTCGTTGCCTTTGTGTTCAAGTAAGACAAATTTGGAAATACACTTACCATAAAAAGAGCAAGAAAACTACTTCAGTTGTGGTGCTAAAGCAAACCGTCCTCTGTATAACATAATTTCGCCTCCGGTGTTCCATGTGCCTACCATTGTAATAATACGTATCCGTTGTGTAGTGTGTACGCATCAAGACTTCAGCTCTACCTTCTTTTTCATTATCGCTATCAGCTCCACCATTAGAAAGCTCTGTTGGGACCACTCAATATCCTATTATCTTTTGCCGACTTTCACTACTTTTTACATACATTGCTTGTGGTTAACATTTTAGATTAGACGGAGCATATAGTGGTGCTTTCACGTGATTTCTAAGTTACGTATAAAAAAGATCTAGTGGCACTAGTGTGTTTCAATCTGTTGTGGTGAATATAAAGATCTTCTCATAAATATACAGCATAGTGACCCGTTCCATATGTCCCAAACGCACGTTACTACACCTAACAGGCAACAAGAACAGCAGAAGAATTTTATCCTCTCCGGTTACACATGTTCTTGTAGAAATTGATAGAAATCTACGCTTAAAAAGATTTCATAGTGGACAATATACGTACCCAGTGAAAATAAAATACACAAACAAAATACTCAAGGCTTTCTCCCTTCCAAAGTTCGAACACGTGAATTCCATACTTTGAATAAGAGTATTGTACATATTGTGAGGATTCAGCATAAGGGTCGAGTAATTGCTTTAGGTACTTTCGCATGTTCAGAGAACCTTATAGATTTTCATTGTTTAGGATCGCTTGTTGTAGCAGAAATAAATGTAAACAGTACCATGGTAAAGTAGAAAACAGGTTGCCAAACAGAAGACATGGAATGTGATCGTATCCCAGGAACATGCATGATGGGATCTGAAAAACGGATACGCTAGATATAAAGTTTGAAGACGTAGGAGAAAACACAAAAAACACTACACAACATAAATGGATATCTATTATGTATGAAGGAATAGAGTGAGAAAACAGATCGAGAAAACAAGCATATGTGTGCATTCAAAAGAACAAGGAGAAATGAAGCTTACATGAAAGGAATCGGAGAAATAAGAAAGGCGAATACCCCAGAAGACCTTTTGTGTAGACACATAATTAGCTCTTGATCAGGCCGAAGGAAGAGAAAGGAAAATCAAGCTTTTGAGACGTTTTCTATTCTCGTTTACTATTTGTATCTCAACTCTCAACGCAATGAGAAAATGTTACCCATGAAATCTTTATCAAGAAAAGGAATGCAACAACAGTAGAAAAGGTATAACCAACTCCTGTTACTATTTGCTATCGCAGTGTTATGTTCACATAGAATGATAACAGTCACTATAATAATGAAGTGCCAGACAATATGGGACGATGATTACCTCATTATTTTGCGTTTAAAGAAAAAAAATCTAATAATAAAAGCGCAAAACTATGCTAATCTGTTCACAATTTGCCTACGGCGGAGAAAGGAGCTAAGCCTATTTCACAATAATCACATTTTTTCGTATACCTTCCTCAAAACAACAGAGAAGCAAGCAGCAATCTAAAGGAATAAGAATTTTCTTACTCAATTCAAAAGATGGGTCTGACATGGGTAATTCTAACCATAATCTAACGTAATAAAATGCACGTTAAATAAAATAAAAATCAGTAGCATGTGCTACTTTCCATAAATACATTCTCAAAGAAAAGTATGTCCTAAAAAGTTATAATTGAGCTTGTTTCATTTTGTTGTTTTCATCGAAACTAGTTTTCTCCAACAATGTGTTCCGAGAAAGCTAACATTCGCTAGATTCTCAACTTTGTTCAACGAATTAGACTGTGTCCAGTTTCTTTTCGCCATATTCTATGTATACCATATTAGCTAAGGTCAAAGTTTGCATCTTGTACATCAGAACTTCTAAAAAAGAGTCTGCTTCCAACTGATGACTATGAGTTAATGTGAGAACGAAGAGAAAGCATACCAAATGCGGCATACGTCCCTTTCGAAATCCGTTGCTGCTCCTTCCCATTATGTATTACATTTTCGTGTGCACAAAATGAAAGTCTACTTCTAGGTGAATACTATTTGGTTGCACAACGTTCCATTTTAACAGAGATCTCTTTTTTGGAACGTCTCCGCCTTGTTCCATGTGTAAAATCCGATAGGTACGATATAGCACTACCGTTCATTATGTCAGTTTGTATGAACTACTTTAACCGTTACTTGGTTGGAATCAAGCGATTGGTTAGATGTATATTATGTGTTCATACAATATTGGAAGATTATCTTATAGGAACAAGCAAGAAACAGAAGTAATCCTCTTAGGTTGTGTGGATATACAAACGCATTGCTATTTGGGGTTATTATTACACTCCACTACACAATACCTCTAGTTTCCCGCATTTTTAACTTTTTCTTTGGAAATCGTTGTTTGTTTCGTAACGAAAGAGAAAGGTGCAAGAGTGGATAGTTTAGGTCTTGTCTAATTTGGTTTAATAAAGAAAGTAATACTTCATTTGTTGAATGTAGCTAACAAAACATCCATTCTGTGTTTTGTATAAACCCACATGTGCATAGAAATGAAACATCGAGCGTGTAAGCTGCATTAAAACGGTAGATCACACCATCAGCACCAATTCATTGTTTTCTTCACCAGCGGAAGTTTTCGCATCCTGAATAAAAATACTAAACCAAAGGCATGCAAAATCTGTATGGATAAGTAAATCGTTCAATTGAAAGAATTAGGAAACCTAACTAAGTTTCATATGAAACTTTGCTACTGGATAGTACTGAAAAGTTGTTAGAACATTGTGCTTTCTGACGTATGGCTTTTGCTAAGGCGTTTATTAGATTGGAGAAAGTTAGCTGAAGTTTCTGTAGTTATGAACTAAACAAATTTCCCGTTATCTCACCTGCTTTGTCAGTTGTCACGGGCTTCGTCAACATATGTACCTGACGTTCGTTGTTCCAAGCCTTCTGAATAGCTCGCTACTCGCTTCCTATATTTTATTGGTGTGCTTTCACTTCACACTTTCTCCGAAAACCTAATTTCCGTCGACACATTTTCTTCAGTTCTGCTAAATATTTTTCTCTTACTACTTCAGGCTTGGCTAATGTTTATTCCAGGTGGTTACGAAAATGTTGTTTTGCAAATGAAACTCAGCATCACAACAAGAACGCTTGTAACATCTGAAAACTACTTCGCCTTATAAAAAGGTAATTTGGTTTCTTTGGAAAAGAGCGAAAAGGCAGGATCGAAACGTAATTCGCTATAAATTAACTACTAATTACAGTTGAGAAACAGGCTTCCCTTAGAAAGCAGCAAAAACTCATACTCCCCATTTACGACTTCCCACTTTGAAAACGTGCACTAATTTGAATTTTAAACAGACGGAAGCATGAATGTACGCGTTGATTAAAATTACGTCGAGACGGGGATAAGCTCATACTGTATTTGTAAACTCTTCCGAAAATGATTATTTTGAAAATATTAGTTATGCATACATGTATTTGTGACTTAAAATAACAATTTTCAGCCATCCTGCATTTGTACCGACAATTTTTAAATCTAAATAGAATTAGTTTCACTGTAATAGCAGGAGGATATACAATGAAAACATTGATTGGTAAAATGTAATTTTAGATTCGTTTCATGCGTTACAGTTGGCGGCAAAATTAAATATACGTTACATTAAACACAAGAGATATGATGCATCATATTAAATTGGATATTGAGACCGATATGGATTAAAAACAAGGATTTTACCTCTAATTTGTTTGTAAATATTTGTTTCAGACCTCTACCAAATGAAAGCGGACTAGAATAGAATGTCAGCAAGAATGGAGCGACCAGGAAGTCAGTACTGTCCAGAAGACACTGAGTTCTCCCTTCCTGAAGGGGTGGATTTAGTTGGAGTAGAAAGTAGTAGGAATAAACCGGTTCAATACCAACGGAAAAAACCACCTTCGTGGAAAGCGGCGGCGAAGCTAGTCGTTATTAATTTATTTGTTTGCGTTCTCGTCCTCGGTTACGCTCTGATCGGCTCGTTCGTATTTTTGGCACTGGAGAATCATCGAAATGTAGCCTCTGGAATTCAGGTTTCTGCTAGTATGTCTCCTGATCGACGCAATTTAACTCACGCCATCCTTAACAGCTTACAAGGAGAGCAAATCCAACAACTCAAAAGTGATACGGTGAGGAACATTTGGGACATCACACTTAACATGAACATCCTTTATCCTGACAATTGGACCAAGATGACTTCAGAAGAAGTTGGAAACTTTCAACGATTTCTTATCGAGAAAATTGTCACGGTAGTTGAAAATGCAACTGTGCAAGAGGTCCCCTACCCATGGAACTTCCCACGTGCATTCCTCTTCGCCCTGACAACTCTAACAACAATAGGTGAGCATTATGGAGCTTTTGTTCGACATCATATCATATTTTAAACTTTAAACCCGCATAAATATTCAATTTAGTGGCGATTTATGCGAAACATGTTTCCGGAGACTTGTCATGCGGTTTCCAGTTCCCTTCTATTAGTTATGAAAGAAGAGCTTTCGGCCAGAAAATAACACATCAGATACCAATTTAAACTACGCTGGTAATAAACATTATGCAGCCATCTGAGGGCGTTTCGTCGTCAAGAATTGTTTGTTCCAATATGCATTATTTCAAAAGCCAACTGAAAATATACAATATATACAAAAACAGTTGCAAATTAATGCAGATATGCTTCATTATAGCTGTTACTCAATCAATAAAGAGGAACCAGTTTCATACCTTCAAATTATATATCATGTACTAAGAAGTGAGTCTGAGTGAGTTCCCGTTATGCTTTCCATTTTATTGTTCTCGGTCACTAATTCCGGGATATTGAAAGGCGCTACTTGCAATTGAAAAGCCCACAAGTAAAGTTTATCTCCTATGTGATTTGCGGTTTTCACCACATCGGTAATTTGTCTACGCATTATTGAGAACGTGCTCAACTTTGTTTTCTCTCAAGATATAAAACAGTAGTATGTGCCCATTCTTCTGTAAACTTTGATTATGTATGCCTTCATGTACTCCGTAATTGCATCCACTTTCCGTCTTCCCAAAAAGTTATTGATAACATTGAGGTTATTCGATTTATCCAAGTTTATCCAGTAGCTTCTCAGCTTGAAAAGTTCCATCCCCGTTTATCCGCCCATGGTGAAAAACATACATATCTGCCCGTTTTGCTTTTATTATTTCATACATGCCCATTTTACTATATTAGGACAAAGTAGGTAAACACAACTGTAGCAAAATAGTCTACGTCTATTATCCATTAAAATGTTGATTGCATATCGTGATGTTTCCTATGCGTCCTTTACAAATTTTCTGTATGCAATGCGATGTGCTCTGAATGGATGCACATGCTTTCGCCATTATCTTCGCAAATAGATAAACTTTTTTGCTTAAGGGAGTTTTTACGACTCATTACGACTTTTGGTATGGTTACGCTTCTATGACTCGTTCCCATTTTTCTTTACTTCTATCACTATCTCATTCTAGTCATTTTTTTTGCCGTTCCTACGCAGTCTCTAATACCAGCATTCTCATACTTTTGTTTGAATTCATCTCGAAGGGAGAGCGAATGTGTACAGCGAATATTCCATATCAAGTTTTTATGCTTGTTATTACGTTCCTTTTTCTTAAAATTATATTTCATTACCAGATAAGCATGAGAAAGTACACAAGATGCACCTCTGTCGAGAGAGTATCAACTCTCCCCAGAGTAACAGACGAACCACAAGTTGGCGTACAGCGCAGAAAGACGACGAAGCTACCCATGCAGACATAAATTTCATATAATATCTTCACTTTTATTGCTCTGTTTCATAATTTCGTAATATATCTGTATGTGCAATAAGTGTGTGAGTTGGCGTGGCAGCAGGGAAATGAATGACTGCATCGTTTCATCTCCTCTTTCCTTGCTCGCAGAAAATGCTGCTGCTGCCGTGGTATTCATGTAACATTCATGCCTTATTTTTCCCGTTTTTATCGTTGATTAAATATTATACTGTTTTATGGGGTGGTTGCTTCATTACGCTTCTTGAATAGTTTTCTTGCATAGAACATAAAGTAGTTGAATTTTACTACGTTCATACTACGGATCCTTCAAAAAAAGTTGTTCTAACTAAATCTGACACACCAGTGTGGATACACAGCGAGAAGGAATGAGAAACTAAAAGCTGTCTCGCGGGAAGTATCTCCTTCCGTCCGATTTTTCCCTCTGCATACGGACAACTTTCACTTTTCAATTTCAATGGTCAGATTGTTTAAAAGTAGTAAGTGAGTTCGTGTGCACGTGTGTTTTCCCGTCATTATTAGTACAAACAGAAAATATGGTGAATTTTAAGCTCTCCATTACACTCTCTAAGTAGTTTTCTTCCTGGATTCCTTCCAAGTTAAATTAGTTTATTTGATTCATTACTACGATGATATTAAAGTTACGAGAAAACTCTAATGCATTACTTAGACTTCTTGTAGATAGAGAGAGCGAGCGACCTCTTATTTATGCAGTTTACAAATAAGGATCTTCTAAGAGCACCACGTGAAAATATTTTTGGCAGCTGACCAGCACAGCATCCAAAGAAGCTTTTGCTTTCACGATGCAAATTTTGTAGACGGAATAGGAATACGGGAGAAAGGTTAAATATTCACGCCAATCCAGTCAACTACAATTCCCGTCAATTCGGAAAGAAGACGAAGGCCTAGTATGGATACTATTTTTTGCATCGGGGGAAAAAATCTGTCAAAACTTTTTCTTTTCGGAAAAAAAGTATTTGGTTGAGGGATAAAGTGAATTTTTTCTTAGAGTTTGCGTCAGTGATATTCTACTACAGGCGGGTGGCATTAGCTCAGTGTAGCGTTATTCAACTTTTTGCTAATATGACCGAATGTAGACAGTTTCTAAATACTTAATATGGAAGTTTCGGTTACTTTGATGGTATCATAAAACTACGGACAGCTTATTCAAGAGGAGACATTTATTCTCTATACTAACGGATTTCCGGAAAAAACAATATTGCAAAGTAGAGCACAGGCCTTGTAATGTTTCAGCAAGTTTTATTCATCTGAGTTCAAATACGGTTGCTTTTGGTACCAATTCCATAATACGATGATAGGAAAATTGACAGAACATGTCTTTTAATCCAGGGCATCCACATGACAAATTGGTATGGCAAATATTGTCTAAGAACTATGTTAATACTCATCATAACTTAATCAGCAAAGAAATGCTGGTAAAATGCTTCTCATCAACTTGCTCCTGCCAACCAGGAAGAAAAGGGAAATTCTCTTATTTAATTTGTAAACTGTTCAAACTATAAACTTTGTGTAACTTCTCTTATTTAAGTTTTGCTCAGGAATTACAGTTGACTTATTAATTCAACTGCGTCTACCCAACCACAAATACCTAAGCTAGCGGAAGGCGTGTTGAAAAGTTTCCTTTAAAGCATGCTGTTGATATTGGTGCTAAGTTAAAAAGAATCTGAACAAGGTGGAACAGAGCAGTGTAATCAGAAATAATGAGAAAATTTAGAAATATGTAGTTGTTGTTACTAGAATAAAGGTTCAACAATCCACAAAAAGAAAACTTCAAAGCAAACTGTAGTTAGCATGTCGGTAGCAGTGTTGTGGAATTTTAGGAAATTAATGGCTGTTTCACAAGTTTGGTACACAGATTACAATAGAGAAATATTAAAACAGCAGCATTTCATTAAGAATATCATAAGCAACAAAGCAACATGAAACGTTTTTACAGCTTTGAACACATAACCTCGACATGCTAGTCTTCCCTTCCAACCTGATTCAATACAACAAACATTATTGCGCCAAACGGCTACTTAGTGTATGATTATAATGTTGTAATTATAATTATTTACATGGTACACTAATTTCAAGATGCATGTGTATATTAATATGTAGGTATTCCTATATAGATTTTTTAAATTAGTTTGTGTTACTCAATAACTGAATAAGACTCAAGATTGTTTCATTTGTAGTGTGAACAAAAAGATAATTCTCAGAAAACGGTACCGCCAAGGTATCAATCCATATATATTTTTAACCCAACACGAAATGATAAAACAATATGGTGTGTGTGAGTGTGGTGAAGAGGTAACGTGGATTGGTGAAAGCAAATGAAAGCAGTTGGAGGTAGCAGTGTTGTATGAGAACGTGGAGCGTATTAATTCTCAACATGTACTTAAAGCAGCACATTCAATTCCATAATAATCACCAAGAGAGTCTAAACCTTGCAAACTTTTTTTTTATAAAAGTGTTGAAGACCTGCAGAACAGCGATGCGAGGTAAACTGGAAGCGCTACAAAAAGGGTTATACCATGTTTTTGCCCTGCATCAGTCAAGTGTCTCTTAAGCGCTTCTCACCTCATTTACTTCCTTTAGTTATGGCATTGTGCTAATGCTTTGACTCTTCGCAGTTAGTATTGATGCTGACTCTTCTTGTTTTCTTCATTTTGTCTGCAGGGATGGTCACGACAAGAGATGGAAGAGCCCAAGAAATTATAGAGGTTACTTTAGCATTTGCCGAAAGTGTGAGGTAAAAAGTGAAAGCTAAAAGCATTCTCTCTATGGTAGAACCAAAGCCATTTGCTCACAAGGCACAGTTTCCAACTCCATTTCGTTTTATACGCCCTTCCAAGTGCACTATCAAGTGTGCGTGTGTATTTACGAGAGTGGTTGATGTGTATATTATTATAACGTTTATGTATTCATGAAAGATGTGTGAGGTAGATGCTGCCTTTTTGTGTCACTTTCTTAAGGAAACGATTTTTTTCACTAAATAGATGCCGGTTCAGAATAGAGTCGCAAAATAGAGAAGTTATAGTGATATTTTAGAAGACTACATAATCTTCCTAAACGACGACATGAGAGACTCGAAAAGCTGAGCATTTTGCGGAAAATATGAACACTTCTCGTGCTCTTCATGGAAAGTACTACCAAAAGTAATGGCAATTTGGAAGCAGCAATGCTTTTGTTCTCCATAGTATTACCTTCTCTGCTACTACGTCTGCAGCAAAGATATAACATTTGCATGTCAATTATATTCCAGAATGAACTATTTGGCAAAATAGCAATATGACTTAGCTAGAGCTTAATATACAGAGAAAAATTCAACAACGCTTGAGTGGTGCTTTGGTTTTTATCTGTGTAGATGGACTTATCAGGGAGTTATGCATGAAAATAATATAATTGTAACTCCCATGCGAAATAGGATTGCTGAAAATAAAAGGTCGAATCTCAAATCCCTCCCTCAAATTTGCACACTCCTTTACGTCGGTTTCAATACAGGTTTTGAAGAATGGCTTGGTGAGATTTGAGGAGTGTTGTATATTATCTGGCTCATTTGAGTTTGGATGGTTTTAATTATTTTGGCAAGTCATAAGAGCTCCGTGAAGGAATGAATGAACGTACAGGGAGAGGAAAATGGAAAGTCTGGTAAAACGCAAGGAATATTGGTGCTTCTCAAGAACTGTTGGAAAACAAGTTATTTCTTTCCGATAGGATGCAATAAATATGGAACTTGAAATACGCATGATTTGTGAGCGTGAGACCGAACTAGACGGATGCAAACCGAATGTTAACATGCTAAACATCAAGGCTTTATTTTGTGCGTTGTCTCTTTTCACGTTTCAAATTGATCAAGAGGATCATCTGGTAAATACCAGTAAATAGACCTCAACCATAATGCTGAATGCTGTTTTTTTGTATCTTATGTTGTATGCGTAAAATTAAAAATGGTGTACATTATATTTTTTTCCTTTTACGTCAAAAAATTCAACGCGACACGAAATCTCGACAACAACAACAACAACAACCATATCGCTTCTCTGACCTAAAGTGTAATGGTCAATTGTGAGCTGTATTGTGTATTTGAAGTTTGGGGTTTTTTAGTGCATCCAATGATATCCATATTAAATTATGTTGAATCTAAATGTTCCATTATAATTACAAAATACGCATACTTCGCTGTACACACTTCTCTACGAGATTTATGAAATGACATTTATTATGGTAAATAATTCACCAGTTATTACTTAGACTGTGGGCTCTTTTTGCACACTGTAACATTCTTATTTTTTTATTATTACGAATGAACACAAAACCTTAGAGTCCATTAAGTTTGTTAACTAGTACGTCTGAAGTCTTTTTCCGCTTACGCCTATGCAATTCTCAAATTTCCCTTCAAATGCCTACTATTTACGTGCAATGGAGTGGAAACTTTGTAGTTGCCAAATATCTTAATTTTCCCATTCAGCATTTTGTTTTTCCAACTTTGTTTCATTTTACGTTCTTGAAGATTCCATAATTATTTTTCTCAGTGTCAAGTTTTCTCCCGCACGTTTTGAACTCAGTTTCATTAATCATATTCCCTCCCCAGATTCAGAGACATGAAGCTATTTGCAATACACTCTCTGCTGGAGTGCACAGAAGGGACACCAACATTCCACGCATCGCTTGCACAAGCATCCAGTAATAACTTTTTAATCTGTAGTATTCCTATAAACAGGGCTTAATCAAACTTAGGTATGGATGTTTTGCAGGCATATAGAGTGAATCCGGAATACCTTACAGAAGAGGGCGTTAAGATTTCGGACCCATAGCCTGCCCACCTTTGAAATATTAATGTGAACTTTTTAGGCACGAATAAACCATAAATCAGATTTAACTAATTAGAGGGAAAACATAAACCAAGTGCTTGCTATATTAAGATGACAGAGGACAATTTGCTTATATAATTGATAAAAGGATCGCGTAGCATTGCTTACTTTTTTTCACCATACATAGAATAAATGGCTCTGGGACATAAGCAGTCCCATCTTTATGCGTGCACATTGAAACAAAACGTTCACAAACCGTGAAGGTGTTCAAACTCTAGCAAGCTTATCCTAAAACCTTACAGATTTTGTCTTCCTTCCCAGATAAATTGCGTTTTCAATCTAAAACCTCAGAACGTGCATAACCAAGATCACAGGCTAAATCAGGGCAACGTTCAAATGCTCATGTCTTCTAGCAATGCGAAGAAAGTGAAACTTTCGAAAGGAATGAGGTCATTTGTACACAACGCTAAACTACACTTTTATGGATAAACTTAAAATGTGTTTGGTTGACATGACACACAGCCAATCTTATTTTTACATAATCTAAATGTTTTATCATGTTCAAAGTTTTTTTATGTGCATAAATTTGCATATAGCAATTCGTTTAGGGTTCGGGCCGAAGCGCAAGAGAGATGATATAACAAAGCAAAAGTCACAATAAATCTGGTGCAGGAGGACTAGCAAACCATGAGGAAACTAACTATAACTTGTGAAAGCTTGAATTAGAATTCTAAATGCATCACGGCAAATCCCAAGAAAACATTCTTTTTACTTCATTAGCATTATGTGCGAACTCACTCAGCATGCAGTAATTATGTTTAAATCTTCTGAAGAACCATCCAATTATGTTCCCGTAGCTGCCATCAACCTATGTACAACTCACAAGGCCCTTTATTTGAAGGCATGCCTTGTTTTACTCACACCGCACAACGGCGACGTTCTTGTTCTGCTGTTGTCGTTGCTCTTGGTGGATTAGTACAAGAGGAAATTGCATTACTACAAAAATTCTCATTGAAGATTTTCGCTTGTGGTCTGCCTCCTTCTCCCTAGTCAGAGTGCGAACATGCACGTGCTAAGAACTTTACAACAGTTATACAAGTCACATCATTTACTTATTTAGTTGTAGTTTGCAAGAACTAAACTAAAATGAATTTGGTAGGAAACACAAAGGGAGAGAGGAAAAATATAAAAGACTAATTTTTACTCTTTCTGGCTGGAGCAGCAAAAGTCCTTTTTGCTCTCTCTTCTTGTCTCACAATCATGCCTTTTGTCGTTAAGTTTTCTTTAGTTCTTTCATTTTCTTTTCCTTCAGAAGTGCAGGATGTCTTTGCTCGTCCATTTAGCGAGAATCAGTGTTTTTTTCTTACTTTCCCATCCTTTTTTTCCTGATTCAAACACAGCATCCAAATTGTACTGACATCGTTAAACCAAGGTACTCTGGCTTCTGAATATGTATCACTGTCAGAGTGTATTATGTATCAGAAACTATCAAGATGATGCAATAACACAACGGTGGTCTCCGAACCTAATTCCAGTAAAGAGAATTTTCGCTTTAAGTAAGTTGGTGCCTTATGTACTTAAAAATATGCTTGTAACTTTTATTGTAATATTTATGAAACTTTTGGTGAGCAATGTTCTCTTCTTTTTACATCCTTTAACTTGATCTTTTTCGTCTCCTGTCTCTTCCTTTTATGAAACTAAGGACAAAAAATTGTTGTTTGCTTCCTCGTGTGTAGTTTTATCCCTCGATATGGCAACATAAACTTGTGCAGAGATTTTAGCTCTTTCAGAGGGGAAGAAACAAGTTAGGACGGCACAATAATGGCTTCGTTTACATGCGACGATTTTTTTTATTCGTAGTCTATTCCTGGTCGCGGTTCCTGATATGCATACAAACATTTAAAATGTACCAGTAATGTCTTTAGAATCATTCTTCAGCAGCATTTTATCCTGAGCATGTGTTGGTGGTGGCACGGGAATAGTTTAACGAGTAAACTACGAGGCATTACAGCGACAAGCTGTAACATAGTCCACGAAAGGAAGAAAAACGCACGAATAAAATCTTTCCATTGTAGAGTCATAACACTCTGTTGGTGGAAAATCTAGTCGAAGTATTTTACTCAATCTTAAATCAAACTCGAGGTTAAATAAAGTGCTGCAACGCTTAATTAAGCTCTGCTCTCCTTTTGATCAGTTATGGAACCAGGGAAAGAATTAACCTTTGTCAATTGAACCATTTGGCCT
>JAAXOA010001849.1:0-14695 GCA_036561885.1 Salina celebensis
GAAACTTCCGAAAATGTGTTATTTTCTTTATGTGCCATTATGCATCAAGAAATACTCTTATTGAAGAAAAACTGGTGACAGTGTAGCTTTCTGAAGGAAAAAATCCTGGAAGGTTTTTGAAATGGCAGGGCAATATGTGCAAAACTCAATATTAATTTTTAAGCAGAAATTCTCACCATTTCAGCATAAAAAATCAAGTTTTAAACCGAATTTTTTATCGAAATGAAAAAGTATATGGGATAGAACAAATCTGCTTGTTGCTACGGACACCGTATCGACAAGTTGCCGCAGTCGCTGCCATGGTACCACTCCTATAGTTTTAAAGCAATAACTACGTAACTCATTGCACGTTAATTTTCCGTTACGATTATCTCATGCAAATGAGCTTTCAGCTTTCCCACAGACAGCTGCACATGTAATTACACCATCTGTGTATATCTAACCCGTTGTATTTATTAACGCTCTGGCGTTGACTACTCTACCCAAACTATCCTTTTTAGCTTGTTTTTATCAGGATTGTCGGGAAACTCGATATTTTGCGAAGTAGCTACAAATTTCTTTACAGCCCGTAACAAAACATCCAAAGAAAATAATCTTTGATGAGGAGTAGATATTAAGAGTTTCTATACACTCAGAATCCACTCCATATGTGCAAAAAAGTCGGACTCAGCCTGAGAGCAAAAAGTTGCTCAGCGACAAATACCCGAATGAGGTTCCACCAACATTTTTATTATGTTATCTTAACTGCCGTTGCGTTGTAGAGACATGTTATACTCCTGCCAAGTGACCGCTCTCACTTAAGACTATTTTTTTCTACTCTCCAGTCAAGCATTAGGTTTTTTTTTTTGCTGGAGTAGGTATAGCCAGAAAAAAGGAGTCATCTGGAAATATGTGACTAGTTTTCCAAATGATACGTAGATTTTTTTTGGTGCAGTAGGTTTTCATCACACATAATGTATGTAGGTATTCTTATACCATATGAAGCCAAATGGCCTAATTTTCCTGTCTAGGGGAATCAACTGAATGAGTCGAGCTTAGTAGTTTTGGCGGACAGGGATACTTGCTCTGAGGTAAAGTGTAATAATTGAAAGTTTAACCATTTTTGTTTGTTACAAGAGGAAAACTGTGACCGACCACTACACACACAAGTAAGTCCCCACAGAAATTACAGGGCGCGTACCAATATGGTACCAATAGACGAAAAAAATACTGTTGTTAGGTATAGCTCAAAGAGAAAAAAAGATATCAATAAGGTAATGACTTTTGTTCGACTAATATTCTATGGTAAGTAAATATTAAGGATTTTTGACCAACTTTTTTTATTGCTAAAACAAAAAAAAACGGGCATTGCGAATAGCAGAAAAAAGAACCTAGAGACAGATGGTAGTGTCACGTCAGCACAATGCACAGTCAGTAATTTTACGGGCACGTGCCCACTTGAACTGTCCCCATTCAGCAAAAAATAGTTAATAGTAGTAATAATAGTTTCAGTTTCCATAAAAAGTTGAGCGCAGAGTAGTTGGTTGGTAACGAGTAAGTCTTTAGCGTACGAAAACATTAGGCACATTTAGTTCTAGGTGGACGCATTCCAAATTAAAGTTGAGTTGGTCATTGTTATTCAATTTTCGATTAGCGTAGTAGTTCCACTCGCCTAAAAGTTTTTCCTCTTGAAAAGAAATTGAAATTAAAAAGGACTAGAATAGAATAGTTAAGGAATTAAATTCTCAAACAGTTCTATTAGGATTTTTTAAGGTATCAGTTTCGACAAGAAGGGCATCTCAGTTAAGAGATATTCTTTCTTAAAAAGGATTGTGTGCGTTTGAGTAGACGAACCTTTTGTTATAAAATACATTTTCGCAAGGGTTTCAGTTGAGCATAACATGATGGTTTTTCTAGTAAAAAGCCGTGCCACCATTTACATTGATTTGAATAATAGAAAAAGACGTGGATTTTTTGTAGAAGGCTTAGAAGCACAAGAAAGATAAAATTCTTTGGGAAGGGAAACAAGACCAGACCACAACTGAAAGTGAAAGCATGAAAAAAACGCAAGAATTTCCACGGTTTCGCCACGAACTGTGTGTTTCTTTTCTAAGTCTATGCAGTCTAAATGCTCAGTGTGGGGAAAGCTTTTTATACATTTAGTTTGTCTGTTCGTTCATGACTCGATTGTCTGTTGTGAAATAGTTTTCCAAGGAAGGCTGAAAACAGTTCTTGACAAAGAAAATACCTATACATATCTCTCCTTTTTTGTATCATGCTTACAAAGTCATCCTCCCTCCAGTCCATCTCAACAAAGGAAAAGAGAAAGTAAGTTAAGTATGGAAAAGAAGATTGAATTTTCAAAGAAAAAAGTACAAAAAACTGGTTCATCTTTATACATTAAAGAATCCTTAGAAAATATGCATATAATTTTACAGAGGCTTAGCCAGAAGTGAAAGTAAGCAGTGACGTGTTTTGATATAGTCAGCAGTACAAAAAAGAAACCTGGAATGTTGTTTCTTCGTATCTAGTATAGATTGGTCTGCACGAGTGTGGTTTCCCGTTTTAGTTGAAGGCGTTACTGCGGAAGTAGTACGCAGTAAAAGTAGTTGCCTCAAGCGGATTACGTAAAACACTGCTTTAAAAAGTTATGCAAGTGTTCCACTCAACAGTGCTACGACAACATCCTCAATTTCCAACAACGACTCATTTTGCTACTTTCTCTGCTTACGGACGTGAGCAGCTATTCAGCTCTTGACAACAGCAGCAGCGAGTTTGCTTACAACAATGCAGACTTGCAAATATTGTGAGAAGCTGGAGTCATGGAAATGGAAAGAGAAAGGAGTGAGAGAATCGAAGAAACCTTTTAAGTTGGGGAAAGCGAAAGTGGGAAAGCAGAGTTTTGGTGAAAATTTCGTGGTGGATATTATTGAACACAATATGTGCATTACAGGAATTCATTCATGAGTATGTTATATTGTAGTACATAAATATTATCATATTATGTGCATTTTGTTTCAGCATAGTGAACACAAGCTCGCTCCTTTGGTATGTATCTGTGGCTGGAGTTATATCCCATGGAGAAATAAAAAAACTTCAAAGGAAAAATGGAGAAATTTCTGAGAATTTTGTCCTTCACCCTTCTTCATGTTAGGTTAAGTACGTGTTATCGTGACCATCGCAAATGCTTTTGCGCTTCTGGAGCTGGTGTGTATGCGTATTTATTAGTCTTATGAATAAAACGAAATTATTAAGTTTCAATGACAACCATAGCCTCAAGCCGATTCATGATTAATTAGTTGAGGACGACGCTCGACAATGGAAATCCGTTAATTTCATAACGCTAATAGGTGGGAGTAGAACCCACCCGTTTAGGTACATATAGCAACAGTAACAAATTAAAATAAAAATTCTTGAAAACTCTCTTGTTCCTTTTGTACCAAAATGTATACACTCAGAGGCCTTCCGCGATGCAAAAACGCCCGAAGTTAAAGAAGAATACAAAAAAGAAACACAATGCATAGTCGGGGTTTTGTAATGATTATGTTCTGCGTAGTATCATTCCAAGCTAAAAATCTTTAATCTTCAAATTTTCCTTTTTATGGTTTAGTGCATTTCCAACTGTGTTTTTTGTATGAGAGCTTAAAGAAGCATAGAACATTATAAGAAACAGATAACAAAAGTCTATACAACACTTGAATGATAATGGGATCATTAACATGCTTATTTACAGTAGTACTAAATATATAAACCTTCCTGTTTTCCATTCTCTTCCCAAAAACCCACAAAATTACAATTCCAAAAATCCCCTATTTTAGTACACATTTAAAAAACCACCATGAACAGAATATGTATAGAAACCTCCAACGCTGAAACGCATCAACCATAAATATTTATCCATGCTTTAGCCTAGATCCTGTTGGGAAAAAAACCTACACAAGTAATAATATCCACAAAACTAATAACACTAACACAGCATCCTATAAACAGCAGCAGCTCACATCATCCTAGATTTCTTCCTTTTTTTGTCAATAGCAGCAAAACACAATCTCATTCTCAATATTCATTTTCATCTTGTTTTGTTCGTATTATTTTCACTAGCATTACTTCTAATATAATAGAATAATAGAAACTGTGCTCAACACATTCCACCATGAGAATGTGTATATTTACATCTTCCTCAGTGTGTGTGGAAAGGATCATTGTTTCCTGTGCTTATGTTTAGCTCCAACTTGTTCACCTACAACTTTCTCCAGGTTATACACGATTCTAGGATAAAAATATCTTGAGTAAAAGAATAAGGTGAAACTTGCTAAAGCCCTATTTACAGATATATCCGCATTATAGGGCAGTAAATGTGTATATCATTTGGGTTTTTTTCTTACAAAATGTGTGTATATCCGTAATAAAGAAAAGAGTAAGGGAAAAGTATATTAAAACGGTGTTCTATTACCTTTATGTATGTGGCAATGCCACACACTCGTGTTACCAACCGCCATCACCATAATATAGTGGAAAACTATGAGGTGTGTGTGTGAGCGCTTGTTCTGTTTATTTCGCTAACGAAAAAATTCTCTCTAGCAGAAAAACGGATTCGTATTCACTTACACAATACTTTTTCTTCATTTTCTCTTTTTTGTGGCCTTATTTTTTTCTCCTCTTTCGTTTTCTCTTCAATACACAAAAAATACTAGTCTCAGGATTTACTCACTCCAATTTAGTAGGCTACAAGGAGTAGTGTTGTTGTGGAGGTAAATAGTCATGCAAAAGGAACACCAAAACTGACTATGTTCACATTCTCAATTCCATAAACTTTTAAAGGTCTGTAAAAATCTTTATTTCTCAAGATTTTCGCATCCTTCATTCTTGTTCACCACTAGTGCACAATAACACATGCTCCTTAATACTCAAACTCATTCCATTATGTCTTAAAAAAGTGTTAGATCCTTATAAATGTTCGTCCTTCTCAGTATAATGCATCAAGTTTTACGGGGGATTTTTTGCGTGTAGGCACATATTATTGTCTTCCCTGCAACTCACACCCAACCCAAGCTCTTCAACAAAATATGCAGTGCAACTGAAGCAACAGTACTTTTGGAGTGGTGAGAACTGACTAAATGCGTAAATTTTTTGACGGCTTGATTCTCGATCGTAAAAGTAAATTCCTTCACAGATTCACTCACTCATTCCCATTCTCGATCCTGTAAAATCACCCAAAATAGCAACCTGAACCAAGAGGAATCCCGTTTGGGAGCGTCAACCGTCAGAAAAAGGAGAGAAAAATGACACTGTGATAGAGCCTGAGATACTAACTGCGTGGTAAAAAAAACTACAAAAACCAAAATGTAATCCGCGTACATTTCGCGGTGAAAACTCTCACAAAAACTGCAGCATTTTGTCATTTTTTGTTCGCTTTAACACGTTCCGCATAACTTGTTAGCTATAATAAGGTAGAGTCATACGAAACCTCGTTCACAAATTAATCCTCAAAGGAACATGAAGCTGAAACAAACAAAAAAAAGAACAAAATTCTATCTCTCTTTTCACGTTTTGTTCCAAGCTGTAAAGTACCGTATGGTATGCACTAATCTCCTCATTTACTGCGTCATTATCTTAGCTTTTGCATAATGTGTGAAGCGCTTTGTTAACGATTTCAACTAAACCTCTGCAAAGATTTTATTTCCAACTGTTACGTCATTTCCGCTTTTCTCCTTGGAAACTTATTAAGGAAGTTGTCAACTTAGATAAAGGGTGATAAGGATTTTAAATTAAAATGATGAATGGTATTTTGAATTTCGACCTGTGAAAGTAAAAACCTAAACTAAAATCCTTCGCTATATTTCAAAATTGTCTCAATGCTGAGTTTGATGCAGACTCTATTGCCCGACTTCGTAAAATCCAAGTGATTACATCATCATAAAACACACCCTTTTAATTCAACTTTCACTTATACGAGCTCCAAGCTCCGAGTCCGGTTTCAAATCCCTTTTCTAATAAGCTTTCCCCTATCCTTTGCAATCAAGGATATTTTTTACGATAGTTGGAAATGAAAGCTATATCATTCTTTATTTCCTACAGGGATACAGACTTCATTAGTAAGTTCTTCCGGTGTGCGTTTAACGTTTAACCTGAAACCATAAAATTCTAGACAAAAGTTGGGTCTGGAAGCGCGGCTTGATTTACGAAGTCTGATACAATTCCAACTATCAGATTTAATACATCGTAAAAAAAAGAAAGAGTGAATGACAGAGCCGGAGATGGAAGACATAATGATGATTTGAAACTTTCTCTATTGTCTCCATGCAAAATTCTTTTTTATAGAAAATTCTCGAAAAATATAAAATCTGAAATAAAAATGTTTGATGTTTTCATTATTCACCCTTTCACCAAGGAGAAGGAAACATTGAAAAGGAGCATCATTATTAAAGCTTTCATGAATCTGTGCAGTATTCATTCAAACATGAGCTCAATTTTCAAACAAAAATTTTCTTCAGTTTTTTCAGTAATGATAATAATACGTTACTCATAGAAAAAAGCGAATCTTTTTCTATATAATTTTATCTTTTCTGTCTAAATGAAATCGGTTTCATTCTCACTGAAACTTGATGGTATCAAATGTTGTAGATGATTTGATGATGATGATGTATATTTGATGCGGTTCTCTTTCTTTTCACACTAAATTCATGATTTTTCCTCTTGTCTTGTCATTCAAATCCAGAAGGATGTGAAAAGGAAATACTACACAATGCAATGAAATGAAGACAACGGAAATTGTTAAGGCATTTTTGTTTCTTTTCATCGTATACTTTTTTAGTCTTTTAATATTCACTCCACATTTTCATAAGAACCACTACATTTATCTTCAAGAAAGGAAATACATCCGACAAACGATAAAGGAATACACAAAAATGCTTTTGCTTCATTACCAAGAAAACAAATTCGGATAACTTGATTTTTTTTCGGTAGGAAGCTACAGTTTTACTATTACCTAACGTTGAAGTGAAATGAAACAGTGCATAACCACTACCAAGAGACAAATTCCAGTCTATAGTTACAACATTCTTTCTCAGTTTTCTCCTACTACATTTTAAGATAATTCATCCATGACTCATGGAGTTTTCCTTTGAAATTTTCAGCAAAGTCGAATTCCTTGTTTGTTCTTCAGCCGATTGCTCGATATTAACTTTGTATACATATTTTTCGCCACATAGGCAAAATAAACCCTGCAAAATACGATTATGTTGGTTTCTGGCATTTCCATGGTATTTCGCATCATCAGACTAGTCAAATAATATAGGTTTATAGTCCGGATGTTTGGCTGAAACTGTATCTCTCTGGCCAAGTATAGGATCTACTTCCAAAGTGAAATTCGCCATGGAGAGCTGATGTGAACGAGAAAGGCGGGCTAAGACAGAGAGAGTAATAATCTGGAATGACATTCTGTCCTACTTTTTTTCCTATTCCAACACGCTCTTTTTCGTTCTAAGCAGATCTTTGAAATGTTTATTATGCGTTTTTTGTCTGTTTCGTGCTAAGAGGATATCGTCTTTTCTACTTGAAGAAATTAAATCGATTTAACGAAAAAAAAACCTCTAGTGGTATTTGGAGTATTTTATCTTCTGTTGCGTTTTTTCCTCGCTCTAGGCATACAGTTTTAGGGATAGTGAGTAGTTAAAAGGAAATTTAGATCTGGGAAGATTGCTACATGGGAGGAGCGCTGGGAGTATTTACCACGAAACAAGACTAAATTCCTTGTATGCAACTATTCTATAAAAGTTTTTTACTATTGCCGGCAATGATTTATCTGGAATAAAAAATGACATTCCCTGCACAATACCAGAAGTCCGAGATATCGTCTGCCGTTGGCAGTTCTGATACGCTTAAAGAGCAACTTAGATGTTAAATATATATGAATATCCGCTATTTTAGAATGTGATGATGCATCACACCCGTAAAAAAGCCTGGTATAGTTTTTCCATGTATCAAAAATTGAAGGAAATGACACATTATATTGCCTAACGTGAGTGAATTTCATGGCCGACAAGCTGTTTATTATGTCATAAAAGTCAATCGTTTACTCTTTAACTTTTATCTTGCTATATTTATTTTATAGCAAAAATCATAGCTGTTTCGAAATAGTGCACACCATGTCACTGGCAGGTTTTAGGTAGTCAGTTGTCGGTTGCTTCCATAAATATTATTACTTTTTTCGTTTTTTATCGTGTGGTAGAGTAATGGAAAATTCTTGAAGTTTTTCTGAAGCAGGAACAAAAAAGGGGTCGTTCTTGACATTACTAAAGTAAATATGGGATATGATAGTATGTACAATACTGGAAAAAGCCATAGAGTTATCCATCAAAAGCTGGCAAACCTTTTAACCAAGAATCGTTTAAAGAATTTGCACCCAATAGATTCAAACATTGACAAGAAATGGCTTTTGGCTATAATGTTCCAAGTCCAACCTGAAGTTGCCTCTTTATAAAGTGAAAAACTTTGTTTCTTAAGCAATAAAAGGTTGGCTTTAGGTTAAACTTGATACTTTTACGGGTTTTTCGTATAGCTTTTTTAGTAGCACGAAAATTGTTTAATGTGCTTTTTAAAACATGCATAAAAATGTTTATAATATTATAACGCATAGAACGTAAGGGCTCTATTTAATCTTGTTTTTTAAACTCCTGTAAAAAGTCTAAATTGAATAATACCGTTGCATGTAAAAAATGCGTCTTACCTGCAAGGCTTGCACAAAAGAAAAGTAGAAGGAACGGTGACATCTGGAAAATATTGAGTTTACGTGTGCTAAATCTTCTTCCAGTGGGTGTACCTAAGTCCTCCGACCGTGCGTCACTGTATGTAGCAGATGCAGAGCTGCTCGATCCATTTGCGAAACGGGAGCCTCTTCCTTTGTCAAGATCCTCAGGTGTTATCGGTGACATTGTTAACAATTTATTATTATCGTAGTCCCAACTTGATTTAGTTTCTTGATAGTTCAGAGTCATGTTGTGGTTGTAGTCAACGTATAAATGACCTAATTGTGAAAAAGTATCAGGTTTCGTATGATTCCTTATAGATTTTACCTGTTGTAGTTCAACAGGGAATTTAGATGAAACCAGGATGTTGGAGATAATACCGTGTGGATGTTCGTTGTAGTAGTACTTTGACGGAAATGAAGACTGATGAGTGTTGTTTCCCAATTGTTTGTCTTCTAGCTGGAAATCATTCTTCATTTTGATGATGGCCAAAGTTGGTTTCCCTTTCACTGAGTGAAAGTACCGAAAGTATAAGTAATCCTATAATATGACAGATCAGATTGATTGGAAGAGAACTATTGTGCCGCATCAGCTTTAAATCAAAATTTCTCACGAGTTTCTGACGCAACACTTTCTCCTAGAGTGGAACACGAGACTTTTTGCACATGTTACTTTTTCTAGCTCAAAATTATGTACTATTTACGTTTTTGTCTTTGATTTTGTTCTTTTTAACTTAACCTGGCTAGCAAAAACATAATAATGTCATACAACTGAATATTACATGACGACATTGGCACTTTTTGTATTACGCAATGTCTACTGAGTAGAAACAACTCTTATCACATTTCCTACTTCTTTTGTGTTTGTTCATTCTCTTATTTATTTCCCTGGCGTTACACGTTTGTTCCTCCCTTTTGAATCTTATTATTTTGCAATGTGTGCGAGCGTGTCAGTTTTTTTTTTGTACACGAGTGAAAGTAAAACAGCTCTGGACTAAAGAGTTCTATTCAGCACGACAAGGATGTACACTTACAAAAGACAAGAGGGTGAGCAAATACCACATCAATGGGAAAGTATTTTGTCATTATTATCTCAATGACATGTGGAGAACGAGAGAAAAAGGGAAATTGAAATTGTTAGGAGAAAGCCGTGCTATGCATGTCTAGTATGAGAAAGACAGTCTCCTCGAACATTGTACGAGTGCATCCTCATGCATGACATCTGCACACAAAAAAACATCACATCTGAAAGGACAAACTACTTCTCCGAAAAGAAAACAGGCTATGAAGAGGACCGAGAGATAGAAAGGAACAAAAGAGAAAAGTTCCAAATCCAATTTTCTAAAGGTGAAAATGAATAATTCAGTGGCTGCAAAACGACATATACAAACCGATGAGGATCAACATATGGAGTATATAAACATTTCGCTGTCTTTCTTCTATTCTGAATGGTTTTCTCTTGTTTTCTCTTCCTTGATGCTTTATGACTTGGTGTCTTCCGGATGTTATGTTTTTGGATTGGGACAATGGTTATTTTTTCTTCTGTCACGTGTAGGCATCAATTTCACGGGAATAATGTGTAATAGCATGTGATTCTCGCTCAAGATCAAGGAGAATCTCCGGAAGATGTGTAAAAACTCATGGTATCGTAAAAAAAGGAAACTCTGGTAGTTTTGTTTTGAAATAATGTTAAACTGACAATATAACAAAAACTATTACAACTGCAATGTTTATGGAGGATCTCACAAAATCCACTATATAAATTTTTGCTTTCACTAGTCCAAGCACCCTTTCATGGGAGAATTGTATATCTACTTAAAAGTTACATTAATAGAGGCATTTGCATGGTTGGGAATTGGCATGTGTTTTCAAAATGAGTGTTTCCTTTTGATAGTTATTGCGCAAGTACTAGCATAAGTAACTACAAGTCAACATTCTTCTTTATACACACACTTGATGAAATTGGTGCAGCTGCCATATAGACCATGAGAGCATGAAACTTTCACCTAACCACGTTCTTAGTTTTGGCTCCAGTGTTTTCTCAGACGGAAAGGGCAGTTGCAAAAAAAAAGCCGTAGGACAGAGTAATGTCAACCATCAACCTCATTCGAGGATAAATTCAATGAGTTTTGTTGCTCTGGATTGTGGTCAGTGTTATGTGGAATTTGGAGTCGTGTATTGCAATGGTGACTAATCCATGAGGGAGAAAATTTTCGCAATGATGGTCTCTTTTTTTATGTGGACATTGGTTCGACATACATATGTTGCTCAGCTGGAAATAGCCATGATGATTGTGATGATGCTGACATGAATTGGATTGAGTCAGGGATCTGTGCACACACAGATTACTTTGTAGAGAGAAAGAAAAGTGTCCATTTGTAGGGCTAGTTGTATGGCTCTGATGATACCGATGTGAGTCACTGAGCTCTTGATTTTCAGCACATGAACAAAAAGTAATATCACTGGAAATGCACAAGGGATGCTATTTTTTTGCAACAGCTCCAGACAGCGAGAGTGAATTAGATGGATATTTGTTTGGGGAGCTTTCAATGGAAAACAGTGAAAGATTAGTTTGGCCTGGCTCGACATTATGACAGGTTTAATGTGTTCAAGATCAGCACCTTCATAGAAGCCCACTAACTAGTCGATGTGGTTCCAAATGCTCACTTGGAAAAAGATTGTGTGTGTGCCGGCGAAAAAAGAAAAGGATTCACTGCCACTCATTCACTATAATTGAACACGCAAAGTGAAAGGAGTCAGCTTAAGTGAAACTTGTTCAGGGAGAGAGAAAAGCAAAGTGAATTAATTGACTTAAAGTGTAATTTGATTAGTAAACTATGTCTTATGAGTTCCGAATAGATATTTTGTTCTTTCTCATCCGATGATGTGATGAACGGTAGCCTATTTCGGGTTTGATCTGCACTAATAAATCTATTATAATAAAGTTTAGAGTTTGACCTGGTCGCGGTGTGGAAACAGGAAAATTCAATCAAAGTTCTTTTTATATTTTTTTCACTGAGATCCTGGAAAAATGTGATTATGTCGTGCACGTCAAAGTTTTAGTTGTAGTTTCGTAGAGAAAGTTTTTGGTTCTCTTTTTTTGGCTACTGATCTGATTTTGTTATTTGAACCACAACGTGTACCCCATAAAATCCACAAAATTAGCTAATTTTACAAGGAACAGAAAAACACCAGAAACAATCAACTTTGTCAACCTGACAGAGTTTTATCTGTGAGATTTCAGGAGAAAAACTGTGACTGATTTAGTGCAGACAGTCTTATTTTTCTGCTGTTGCTTCACCGGATGCACGATGAAGACTACGCTGTAGTAGCCAAAGATGCTCGTGTTTTTTAACGTTACTGTTAACCGTATGCTTTCTTGATGGTGTGGTTCACACAAGCTAGGTATCCAAAACACAAAACCAAAGGAGAAAAGCTGAAGAGCTCTGTGTGACTCTGCTGCATTCCATACATCAACATTCCAAAGGGGAGAACGCAATACATAGGGAAAAATGGAACTTTCTTTGCTGGATCTAGAAAATACAGGTTAACTTGAGCAACGCTGGAGCTTCACGGATTGCTAGCTGCCATACACCACACATCGAGGAGAAATGCTAACGAATGCGAGTATCAAAACTACTCCGTTCTACGATGGCAAACTTGCTGGCAACGGTGTTGGTACGTAAGCAGGGAACCATGCAAACATGACTTGTTCAGGAAACCGAAAGCTGTTTGTGTTTCCACATGCCATGTCACCAGTGCAAATGCACGGAATAGAATTTATATATTTCTGTTCATGAAAAGTAAGTGTTAGCAGGTACAATTTTCTTTGTTACACACATTCAATGATATTATTAATTTGGCTCTATAAATCATGGAGAATGTTTATGAATTTGGTAGGTTTCCGGGAAAAATTGATTGGGGAATGTTGTTGAAATGAGATTTCTCCTGGTACAGTACAACTTAATTGTATGAGAAAAAAATCTGTTCTGAAGAACTGGAAATGCTTCATATTACATGATAATGCTTCAGTTTTATGTTTTTAGTGTGTGCCGCGCCGCGCTTTACTCCTGACGATTGATTGTTGACTTTTTATTGTTTAAAATGTTTGATTCACCGGTCGCTGCTCTTCCTACTTAATAGAATCTGACTAGGACTTCATTTAGCTTTCAACATTTTACATTTTACACTTAGCATAGCAATCGCAGATTCTTGAACAATTTAAAACAAAATTATCTTTTTAGTTCATTATAACCATCGAACTTCTATTTGATTATCTGTACCTCCATGATTATATCATTCCTCGTGTTCGCTGTTGATTGTGCTAATTTGTTTTGTGCAAGGAGGTTTTGTGTTTGATTATGTAATTTTTGTATCGACACAGACTCAGCCTCCGGCACAAACGAGCTCGGACAGTGACTCAGAAACTCTACTGCCTCCACCGAAGAATCAATCCATTACCAGTGCAAACGATGTGGCGCCGACATTGCCGGCGACGAAAGGGATGCCCATCAACAAATGCATTTAGCTGAGGGCAGGTACAGTAGAACCAAAGTGCATTGGTTCAAGGTTCTACTGTATTAGGTTTCTAATCTTAGCTTTACTGAATCTCAAAGTAGGGATATGTTTTTTTCCAAAATATTTTTTTATGGATACAGGAAGAATCCTTCTCCTCCCTCGTTAGTCATCTCAAGTATTATCCAACCAAAGATTCGAAGACCTGTTAGACTCCACAAGCCCGTCAAAACATATAACAAGGCAGCGCACATCGCGTACAAAAAGTAAATCGGAAATTGATTAGTTGTATAGTTGTATGACATTGAGCGAGATTCCTCAAAATGTGTAATTGCTACTCTTTGTATTATTTTTACAGCAGGAGGTTTAACTCTGAATAGTCGATCAAAATGGCACAAACTTCTCTTCACTTCATACTAATGAAAAATATGTTTACTACATGAAGGTTTTAAGAATTTGTACAATGAAAGTTGTTTCTTAAGGTTCAGACTGTAAATAAAATCCAATTACCATTCGATGCTTGTGTAATTGCAAGATTCTTGAAAAAAATGTCCCTCAAAGTTCCTTATTTACCGATTGAGGTAATCTTTGTATTTTATTAATCTAGTAAAAATAATCCATGATTTTTATTATTTCAAAGAGGCCAATTAAAGCTTTCAGCTTCGTACTTATAGCTTTTCAATTTTTTTTTCCGTAGCTGTCATTCTAAGTCGCAGTACATCACATCAAAAGCAAACAATAGTTCCACTGCCTCTATTACAAAACCACGTCAAACAACTAGATAGACGTTTTGACACTTATTCCTTCTCATGCTTATGACTATGACTTTTCCAGACAAAGAAGTGAATTTTCTTAGGCGCATCACAACACTATTTGTGTGTTATTAAAACCCAGAAAAACATTCAAAGTCGCAAAACTTTTAGACACAAGTTCAGTGGTTATGTTGATACATAAATACATAAATGCATAAGCGTCAAGATAACTTACTTTTTTTATCACGAGAAACTGTTCCTTATCTTTGTTGCATATAAAAATGTAATTCAGGCCATCCCATCATTCTCTGCATTGAGGTGAAGAGTAATGTGACGCGTATAGGTTTTCGTTGTAGCTTCTGTTTTTGATACTATTGCAGATCCATTTACAAGTAGTTAGTCATTTAGCAACGCCTGCCACATTTCTGATCTCTTGCATTTTTTGCTTTCGCGTCATGATTATTGCTTCCTTTTCCTTTCTAATACGATAAACGAATTCGAGAATTTAATGTATGCGTGTTTCCTGCTGTCCAAAACAGAATTTGCTATTTTTCACAAATGACAAAAATAAACGATTCAGGGAATAATAACGCATTGCATTAAGCAAACATATAACTGTAATAATAACGACCAGCCAAAAATAGCGTAGCTGGTTGTGAAAGGCGACACGAGAAATGAACGACGAACTTGTGATGTGATGCAT
>JAAXOA010001850.1:0-14689 GCA_036561885.1 Salina celebensis
GAATTGTTGAAATATAAACTATTGTATACAAATTGCAACAAAAACAATTTCTTTCTTTCCATTATAGTAACAATATCTAGTTTAACAAGAATTTCATTAATGTCTAATTTGTTTGTATTGAGTTTACGTACACTGTGTCTTGAGTAAAAAAAGTTAACAAGGAATCTGTTGATTTTGCGTTGTAAATTATCGAATTCAGTATCAGTTTGGACACCCCAAATCATTAAACCATATTCGATTATGCTTAATACATAGGCAGAAATAAAAGTTTTTACCAGTTTAGCAGTAAACGACCTACGAATCGCATATAATCTTGAGATTGCACTGTTTACCTTTTTGTTGACAATGAACTTGTGTTGATTAAATGAAAGCGTACTATCAATATTCAGTCCTAAATATTTGAATTCTTGGACTATTTCGATTTCTTCTCCGTATAATTGTAACTTTTTAACATTATTAGTTTCACTTTTCGATCTGTAATCTTTAGCCTTGTGAAACAACATCAATTTTGTTTTTGAGACGTTGATTTTTAAACCATTTAACTCTGACCATTTAACAAAACTGTCTAGACAGTTTGACATTTCATCTATCCCTGTGTTATAATCTGTACATGCTGTGTAAATTACTAGGTCATCAGCGTAATACAAATATTTTAAGTTAATACTCTCAGCAGAATCAGTTAAGAATAGAGAAAATAGCAAATTACCGAGGGAGCTGCCTGGCGGGACTCCTGTTGTGATTGTATATTGCTTAGAAAGTTTGTTGTTATTTTTAATTGAAAATTTTCTGTCTATAAAATAGTTCTTCAATATTTTAATTAGGTATGGTGGAATTGCATTGGAAAATTTTGTCATTAATTTACGTAATAGGCATTGTTGGTCGATTGAATCAAATGCCTTTGAGAAGTCTATGAATAATGCTATAGCTTTGTGTGTGAAGGGGTCCACGGCCGTTATAAAGCTTTGTGGCGGAGTAGCCCCCAGTGAGAGCTCAACATGACAAATGCCCATTTATTTAATTGATTTTTCAAGCTGTATACCTTTAGTTTATTTCTTTTAATAGATAATAGCTTTTCCAGGCAAGACAATTAGCTTAAATCTTGGTAAATATCGTTTGTCTAAGTATTCATAGAGATTCTGAGTTAATATTGTATTAGCCGTAATACAAGATCGTTGTGTACGGAACCCATGTTGGTTTGGATCCAATTTATCACTTATAGCATTTAAGATACGACAATATAATATTCGCTCAAAAATTTTTACTAAAAAAGAGCTTGTAAAAATAGCTCTAAAATTAGAAGCTTGCGATCGGGATCCTTTCCCCTTATATAACGGAGTGACCATTGATTGCTTGAAAGTATTTGGAACAATGCATTCATTACAAATCGTATTTAAAAGTAATACTAATGGTAGAATAACTAGCTGAGAGAGATTCGGAAATTGGACTTGGGGAGCGAGATCTCCATCAGATGCAGGGATAGAAAAATGGTTAGTCCGGAGTACTGCGCTCCAAACACCTCTAGCAGGGCCTTGCCAGTCAGAACCCCACCACTGCCAGGTCTCCCCCCCTAGCTTCATGCGTGCTTTCTTCAGCCGGACTGGCTCTCGGCACAAACGGCTTCAATTTGCTGGCTTGTCTGCGGTCGGCCATTATATGGCTGTCCTCCATCGGGTACGGGTCCCCATTTGCTTGATGGGGAAGGAAGGACCACTGCAAATTAAAAACAGAATAATTTTGAATATCACGGTTGTAATTTGGAAAATGTTGAGCGACCCTCTATTACTAAAAATATCCAGGGGTCCTTATTTATAAAAATGTTCAAGACTAGGCGCCCCTACCAAATAAAATGTCCTGGATACCTTCAAACAAAAGAAATTGGTTGTTGTCCATGGAAAGCGATAAAGATCCAAATTCCTACCTGAACACCACGGCCCATGAAATCCCTGAAGACTCCAGTTTTTCCAGTGCTTCCTCCGTTAAGCAACTCGCACAAGGGTACCCCAGAAAATACTGATACAATCTAGGGACTTAGCAATGGTAACTGCATGATATCCGTGTCGGTGAAGTGGCGGGTTAGAAAAGGGTCTACTTCAGAGAGTTCCCAGGTCCGCCCCTGTTGAGCATGAGGATCCTGGTACCTGCGAAACGGCGTTGGTGACCCGATGGGGTCGCGAGAAACACAAATGATTAGGCAAACAAGTGGGTAGAAAAATGTACAGCTGTGTACAGCAAAAAAACTAGAGAGATTGGTATGTATTAAAGAGGAGGGGAACAGGGAACCGATGCGCCGAGTTGGTTGATAAAAAAGAGTAGCTTAGAATGCCTATTAGGGATGTAGCGGGTACGGTAGTTTTTCCTAGTTTTATAATTACCTCCTTAGGTGAGTATGTACTGAGTACTAAACAGGGACTCGGCCGAGCATTTAAGTGATAAATTATGGTACTATTTTCATATTGTTTTGCACATGGTACTTTTAAAGCAGTAATTACGAAACTTAAATATTCAAAGAACGTTAAAAGCTGAAAGCACGAAAAACCCTGTGAAATATTTGTAATGTAAATGGAATTGTAATTGTAATGGAAATGCCCATCAAATGGCTTTCGAAGGATACCTCACGCCTGTTTAACCTTTGTCCACGCCTCCCAGGTACGGTTAAAATACACACAGAGTATGCCATTTGATTGATCTTCATAAGGCGTTACAAATGATATCTCACAGGCCATATCAAAATTCCACGGAGAATAGTTGACCTCTGACCCCGACCTTTAGGGTCAACCGATTTGGGATAGTCATTCAGGAATTTCCCTAGGTTTCAAATACAAACTATGTCTATACCACGGGTAGTCCAAATCGGCTTGTACAGCGCAGACAGGCAGACAAACTCATCCATGTCATAAATTGCAGTACAAACTTAGGCTGCGTAAAACAGTCGAATAAGAACACCGAAAAAATCGGTTAAATGGAGTGCTTATAGAGAAGGTTTCTTATAACGCTATGAATCTATTATATACATGACAACTGGACAAAAGAACTAGTGTTCTCTTATCCAAGTTGTTCTATTAGGACTTGTTCTTATAGGCAGGTTCAAATGCAAATCGTTGCATCGTGCACCCTGAACTCCCCAACACTCTCACATTTTCCCATTACTCTTCCTAAATTAGTACTTTTATTCGGCTTCTGGTCTCTCAGCTGCATCGGCCAGCCTGTACCATCCACTCCTCTCTATTTGATTTCACCTATCCTCCCCATGTACTACACTCACTCCACACTATTCTTTTTTTCTTCATTATCCTCCCCATGTATTTTATTCCTCTGGTTTCTCAATTCCACTCTCGCCATTTCACTTGCAAGTCGTCCACTTGTTATTTTTATTTTTTTTCCGAATTCCAACCATGTTCAACAATTAAAATCGCAGTTTCGGGTGGAAATTCATTACAAAAAAAATTACCCAAAAAAACCACGCCATTTAAAAAGTTGGAATATGTGACCAGTTGAAACTTTTAAAAGTGGCGGTTGTTAAAAAAATAATATTTAAGAAGTGATTTAGGTTAGAAGAAAAAAAGTTATTTTTGTGAGGTTCCATTTTCGAGGAGGATGCTCCTAAGGAGGTGACCAGAGGAGACGTATAAAACAAGAATAAGAAATAATGTTCNGAGGAGGATGCTCCTAAGGAGGTGACCAGAGGAGACGTATAAAACAAGAATAAGAAATAATGTTCAGAGGACGATCACCGGCGGAAGGCTCAGTTCAAACTGAGGTAGTTAAAATAACAAACTAAATCATTGGAAATACGGACGTGAGGTTACCCTGGGATTGTTTAAGCAGCAGGCGTTTTAATCAGTAAACAAATCCCTTGACTTGAAAATATGTGGGGGAGTGATGGAAAGAATATTGTTCGGAAAAAGTTTTCATTCTTTATTCATTAAAGAGCCTTTAAAAAAGGCCGCAGGCTCGCCCTGTTGTGGGTTTGTGATGGGCTGCGACTGTTTAACAAACTTAAAAATATATTTGTGAGGTTTTTTGTTCCCGATCTAGTCACTTCTACCAAATTTATCCAACTCCTCACAATTTTAATGTATGTGTGAAACAAATGTAGTCAACAGCTAACTGCAAATTTGTGCAACTTTTACCTCCTGTAGCACATTTATACTCCCTTCTAACAAATTTACAATCAAGTTCTGGCAAATTTAAACGCAATTATCCAGCTTCTACCAAGTTTAAGTTAATATCTGATAAGTTTAGTTAACTTTGCTAACAAATTTCACCAGACTCCATATCAAATTTATCCAACTTCTAACAAATTTAAACTCACTTGCGAATGGATGCGGCTGCTAAACAAGCTTTAAATAATTTTCTACGTAACGTGATTTGTTTTCATTCCTTAAAATTGTGATTACTATTAACCTTCAGATGATATTCAAGCTTTAAAATAATTTTCTACGTTGCTTGATTTGTTTTCAATACGTTAAGTTGTGGTTTGTATTCTAGCAAATTTAAGTAACTGGGTGTGTAAGACAGCTTAGCAAGCTTTAAATTAACTTTCTACGTGACGTGATTTGTATTTACTCCTTTAAAGTGTGGTTTGTAATGGGCTGGTTTGTAGATGCTACTTTGATAGTTTCTACGTCTCGTGATTTGTTTACCACGGCGGTTTGAAGACGCAGACGCCATTCGCACCACGCAATTTGTTTTTACATTTTAGTTTGTTCATAAATTTGTACTAAATATTTTGTTTATTTTTTTTCGCAGCCGGAAGACTTATCGTCCCAAGGTTCCGGCCCTGGTGGTTCTGTTCGTGAAGTGCCTAGTGGAGTATGGTCCTGGAGGGGTCGTTCAAACAAACTCCTCATGTTTTGTGATATCGTCCTCAAGCATACCAACTATCCGAGTGCGTTCAAACGCAAAAGCAAGAACAAATCAAGCCCGAATCTTCAACTGGTATCAACCCACAAATATATATGTATTTTTAAAACTAGTCTGGTCAAATTGTAAATTTATGAGACTTGAATCAAATTTTATCAACTTGTAACATTAGTTCAACTTGTTCCTAACAAATTTATAATTTAACTTCCAATCCAATGTATCCAACTTGTAACAAATTTATTCAACTTGATTCAAACAGTTTACCTTTAGCAAACTAGTAGCAAATTTAAGAAACTTTAATGGAATTGAAAGCTACCTCTACCTCTAACAAAATTTAAACTCAGTTCTATCAAATTTATCTAAATTATAGCGAATTGGTTGAGATTACAACTTTTAATTCAACTAGTAACAAATCTGTTTAACTTACAATCAAATTTATCAACTAGAGGGAATTTAACTTGAATCGAATTTAAATACCACACAAGCAAGTTTAAACTCACTCCTAACATATTAAATTCAGGTTCTAGTCAAATTTTCAAGTTTATCATCCATCGCAACAATTTTTTTGCCCGATTCTATCAAATTTACTCAACTGCCATCAAATTTATTCAATTTAAATTAAATTTATTACTGATTGGTAACAAATTTATTCAAGATCTAATCAAACATGATTTCACTTGTACCAAATTTAAACTCACGTCTAGCAATTTTACTAACAAGTCTTACTGAAATTTATTCAATTTGTACCAAATTTACTCACCTTCCAATCAAATTTATGCACAACTTCTAATCTATGAAAATTTACTCAATCAGTAACTCTTATTCTGTTTTTATAGGAAGGCGACGACTCCGAATCAGAATCAGTGGCGGCGCCCCATCTTCCCAAGCTGTCGCGCGTCGTTTCCTCCCCCCTGAACAGCGTCGGGGAGTCGGCCCGGGAGAGCACCCGTTCCTCGACCAGCTCCACAGACTCCGTCCTCCTCGGCTCTGACCTTGGCGAGAGAAGTGGACAAAGAAACTTTCGAGTCTGTGTCTTGCTGGTGCGGAAAGCCGTTCGCCGGCCGGCCCATGATTGAGTGTGACAAGTGCCTTGTTTGGTTTCACATGAGCTGCGAGGCCGTCCGTCGCAAAAATATTCCCCAGCATTTCACCTGCAGCCAGTGCCGTGACGCAACCCCCCGCAAAAGGAAATCCGAACCGAAACCGAAGAAAAAACCGCCAAGTCCTTTCCAGCCGGCGGATGACTCGGCGATGGATTTTGAATCGGCAACGCCCCCGCCACTTTTTCCCGTCAAAAAAACGAAGAAAACCCCGAGGACATCGTCTCCCCCGGAGCTCCTTCTCTCATCAAATTTATTCGTGGACCAGGCTCGCACAGGGCCCTTCAGGCCCATTCAGACTAGTGTGATTGTCGGCGGGCCTCAGTTTAGTGATAATTTGGCCGGCCAGTAAAATTTGCGGGAAAAGATTTGAAATTTGAAAGGATTTTTTATATTTTGGAGTGGAGTGAAATTTGTAAAAAAAAAATAAGTCAGAATTTTTTTTTTAAATGCAGAGGGAGAAAAAATTTGCTCACAAGGGAAGGTCCTGAAGGTCGTCACGGGGATTAAAGGCTGTATTATATTGGGAGTGGGTAGCAGAGAAAATAACCCAGCTTTCAATTCACGTGGCGCACTAATCTGGACGATCCCCAAGCTAGTTATTAATAATTGAGGAAAAATTATTTTCCTTTTTGTCTTTTTGTTGCGTCTAAATCGCTCAAAAATAGTTTTTTTTTGGGGGTACTGCCTGGGTAAATGTAAGACTTTACTGAAGCGACAACATATTTGTGAGTTGGAACTGCCTAGAAATTGTTTCTGGAGCGGAAACGCATTCAAATTGATAAAAATTCTCCGTCTTTCCCTTGGTTTCGTTAATATATTTTGTAAAACTCGGGTATTTTGAACACCCAAATCACTAGGGGCGTCGCCACTGCAACCCAACGTGTCTATTTTGTTTTTAAATTCCATAAATTATTTCAAATCCCGGGTTGAAGAAACCATTAATTCATTTAAAGCCTGGCAAATCAATTCATTTTACATACTACCGTCAAACCTTCCTATAAGAGCGCCTAAACTTTTTCTCAAAATTAGTGTGTATAGGGAGAGATTCTGATCAACCAATTTAATCGTGTATAAAACTTAGAAACATGCAAACGAGCAAGTGGGCTTATAGCCGGGGGGCTCCAGTAGGACGTCCGACTCAAGTCCGACTTTCCTATTTATTTCGAAAGAGAATCCGGGTTATTTTGCAAAACTCTTACATTTCTACTCTCAGTACCCACCAAAATATATATCAATCATGCCTCAAAATTTATTTTGTAGCACAAATTTTAATTTTTTTTCATGTTGTGAGTACAAAAAAATTCTGATAAAAAAATTTCTCAATGCAAAAAAATGAACGATGATAAATGTTTTTTTAAACCAAGATTTTTGTGTTTTTTGGTAAAAAAAATTGTTGACTAGTGGCTAAAGAAAATTAGGAAAAGAACTAGAACCGGTATAACTTATTTTGATAAACAAAAAATGTGCTAGACGTAAAAATACTTGCGGGAAAATTTTGTTTAAAAAATTGTATTGAGAGGCTAGAAAATAAATTCGCATAGGCTTACCATCCGTCCACACCGCCAAGGAGTGATTAAAAAAGAATCGACGCCTTGAAAAAACACGGAAGGTTATGTTTAAAAACATGTTTGCAATAGGCTTACCATGTGTCTACAACACTAAGGACGGGTTAAAAAAAAGAAAGATTTCTAAGTTTATTAGCAAACGTTGTCGTATTTCTTTTAAAAATTGGCTAAAACCTTCAAGAAATGACAAAAGGACGCTCTAGGTAATTGTAAAGACGTCCATTAATTTTATCTATTTCGGATTTAAAAAACAACCTTTCGTTGTAAATATGGACGGTTGGTATGCCTAGTTCAGATTTTTAAGATTCTCTGTACGAATAGTCCTCCCAGGACGCTGTTTTTTGCGAATATATTTTCGCGTGGTCGCTGTCCATAAAGTACGTCACCTGCTGTATTATATGGACGACCCCACTGGGAAAATTCTTGGTAATGAAAAAGACAATAGGCAAAGGGATTTTTTTGTTTGTTTTAACCTACTTTTTTGTTTTTTTTTCTCTTTAGTCAACCAAGTCAAGATTTATATATTTAAGAGCCTTCTGTGTACAGCCTTTTTTTGTTTCGGGACCATCCATGAATGACGTTTTTTTGTAACGTCATTTGTAGACGACCCCTTGGTAAAATCTGATGAATGACTGTTTACAATTTCCCATTTTTATTCTTTCTTTAGATTTGAGTGAAAGTAAAACGTGTTTTTTTTTTCTGTTGAGTGAAGCTATAAAAAATATCTTGAAAAATATATATTATACGAATATTGTGTGGGAAAAAATATATTATTGAAATAGACAAGTAAATAAAAAATGATAAGAATTGTCAGAAAAATAATGTGTGAAAATTGTCTTATTTTTAAGGAATCTAGTATGAAATTGTTTTAAAATGTTCATACGAGTAGGGATTCTCTATTATTGTTAAATTTTGAATGGAGCGCAGTACTCAAACTTGAAATTCCGTAATTTCACTGCGAAATTTGCTACGAAGATGTCCTGTCTCAGGGTTTTATGCGAAAAATTTTTGTATGATCGCCATAGCCTAACAGAAAATAATGAATTCGAATGGTTCTTTAAGATTGTGCAGCGGGTAACGCCTTCGCAGACGCTAGATTTAAACATTTCCACAGATATGGATCTCCACAGATAAAATCCGAGTCCAGTCAACCTTCCCAATAGCTTCTATATACAATGCAATACTTAGAACTGACTATTTTCTGTATTAGGAATGTGACAAGAAATGTTTCTCAGTATGTCCCCGTAAACAAACCATGGACTTCAATCTAATACTGCTACAAGGATCTATTCAAACGTTTTAGTTTTTATGCGATATAATTTTATATACGGCGCCGTGCTGAAAATATAATTCTGCTAGATTAAAGGCAGCGGTTTTCTCTTTTCAAAATCCTCCCAGCAAATATTGAGTTCGAATGGTTGTTTTAGGAGATAAGCCGTTGCGAACATTGATTCGTATTGGACATTTTTTGTAGAGAAAAGTTTTAATCTAGCGGGATATTCTAATTTAAATTCTGTCAGCTAAAAACCCGTAATTTCCTTCCGCCTTCGAAGCTACCCGGTGTGAGATTAAACTGGCAATGGGCGGTTCGAATTGAATATTTCTAATACTATTTACTGCTGCTGCTGCGAACGTCGATTCAAATCGGGTTTTCATGCAACTGACCTTAACAAATGAGTCGACTGTAAAATGTAAATTATGTAAAATTGAAGTCCTAATATTTTACTACAAGACGATATCAAAAAATGTTTTATATTTTGGGGCATTCTAATTATTATTTCAGGCTATTTTTGATTTTATGTCGCTATTGTCGCTGAAATTCGGTAAAAAAGATTTTGTACCATTCGAATCCTTCTTGTGAAGCAATTAATCATCCTTTTTTTAATTGATCGCGGGTAAAATTTGAATTTTCAACAAAAACTGTGTATTTATAGCTACAGGCAGCAACACCAGCAACAACAGGTTGTCAACAGTCTAAATGGTTGTATTGTGAATTTTGGGGCAATTCAAAACCAAAAAGAAAAGACTGTTTTACTTCTCTCATCCTCGATTTTGCTAACTTTCATTCATTTTCGGTAGTTCATTTTCGATAAGATTTCCATAAATTTTGAGTTACAATTCATAATTACCATATTTTGCGGTTGTTTTTTTGGCAGCTATCCATGGACAGAGGCCGCCTTGGTGAAAAAACCCGGAGTATAGCGGAGGCCCAGGCACCCAAGATTTTGTCGGTTGAAGAAAAAAAACTCTCTCTTTTGGAAAGTGTCATCTAGGATGCCTTCAACAAAAATTTAGTCTTGTCCTTGTATGTTTGAACATCCTCTGACCCCAACCAAACCCCATTTCCACATGACGCATACTATGCACATCCCCATACTCTGAAGTGTGAGTGAAAGGATAATGTTTTCTTGCTGAGGAAGGCCATGGTCTCGAGGCTGTGGATATATTTTTTTCCAGTACGGTTTGTGAGTTCATCAACAAAACACAGAGACCCACAACCCTTTCTTATTTAGCCACCTAGATTTCGTATAAACAGCAATGATTTTCAGTGAAATATTTTACGTGGCCGTTGTGCAAAATGGAGGTGGATTGCTTTAAACGAGTGAGTGGAACTTAAAAATAAACCGTTAAACCTTGAGTAACCTGGACCCCATATTTTTACGTTTATACTAATTTTAAATTTGTTTCAACTGTTTAAAGTTATTAAACTTTGGATTTCATGGATTTTATGCGCCAGGGCGCTCATCCGTTCTTCATTTGATAGGATTTTCCTTATTTTCGGCTGAAATTCGTATACATATCTGTGGAATCAGCAGAAAACTGCGATTTCAAAGATGTACCACATTTTTGTAAACTTTTTGGAGAGTGAGAATACTTCCCTCATGGAAAGGGTTAGACACAAATAAAATTTATTGTTGTATATTGATCCGCAGTGATGAATACCCCTACCAATTTGTCTATCATGCGGGGCCCTTAAACTGGTGTAAGGCACAGGCATTGATAAATTGAGGCAATTGATCTAAATTTAGGTCTCCAATTTGCGCTCAAAAGATTTTTGAAAATGTTATCAAATGCAGTACAATGAACGAATGACAAGCCTATCACTTCACAGGTGTTACAATCAAATCATGGCAATTGCTAATAAATTGTTTGCATTTTTTTTTTAGGATTTTGTTTCCAATGTCGAAGAACAACGAAAGGGCCACTGGATTAAGTCTTGGATAAAGATGACCAGAGGAATAATGGGTACCACGGCCAGGAGTCAAGCTACAGAATGAAGCCAGCTGAGTAAAAGAACAAGTGAACTTTTGCTGCAGGAATCGCTAAATTGACCCCAAAAAATGAGCAGAATTCATTTCAAGTAATTTCACCTAATAAGATTAGTGAAAGGGGTAGAGAAGAATTATCAATATCAGGCAAATATAAAGTGGTACGTAAGCAAGGGAGGGTATTCAATAGTAACTTACATGTTAGCATAAAACGATTGTGTAAATAGAAGCTTAATATGATAGTATTTTTCGTTTTCTTAGTTGGGCCCTTCAAGGAGCCTTGCAATAATTTTTTGCCACGCATTAAATATTTTGCGGTTCTCGATATTTTTATTTTATAGGGTCCCTTGAAGGCAGTTTATTCAAAAATACCCTTGAAGGGCCTCTTGAAGAAAATTAGGCATTATATAACAAGCTAACTGATGGTGAGTACCCTAGACGGGTAAATTGTTTGGGCGGACATCGACGTATTACCACTGGGTACCTTCCCTTGTTAGTGTAATCTTTACACTGTAAATGAAACAGCTAATGTTGAATTGAACCTTTGCAATTGATATTGATCGTACTCCACGATGTATCTTTCCTTGATAGTAAAAGAGACGCCTATGATGCAAACAGATAAAGTGACCATTTGGCAGCACCGGTTTAGAAGTTTACTAAAAAGGTGACTTTTCAATTTGTAAAGAAATCAAGGTGCGTTGAAGGGGCGACTTGAATCAATCCAGAAAATGTACTATTTAAGGGGCGATTCAAATCTTGGGCAATATTGATATTAAGGGGTACTCTGATTTAAGTTTTAGAAGTAAAAACACTGGAAATGGAACGGCAATGTTGGTCAAGGATTGAAGAAAAGGGCAGTTAAAGTGTTGTAAATTAATTGTACTTGATTCAAATGATCCGAATGAATGTGCAGATTTTCACTTTATTTTTACATTAAAATGTACAATTCTTATATGAAACAATGCTGAACTAAATACGGGCTATAATCTGGCGGAAGTAGATTTTTTCGCGGAAAGCTTATTATAAACCTGTAGAAAGCCCGATTCAAATCCATTTTTTGCCACTTATCTTCGTTTTTCGCGAATCGATGGTCGTAACTTGTATTATTAGTAACATTGATTCGAACAATCCGAAACGTATTCAGCGAGACATACTTTATGCACAACCTCCAAACAGAACAAAATTCGGGCTTAAATCTCACAGAACTAGATATTTTCGCGGAGCCATTGTAACAAAGTATCTCAGTAAAAATCCCGATTCTCATCCATGATCGCAACATTCGAAAAAGCTTTCCTATATTCATTCATTGATGAGGTCTCCGGAGCTCGAAAACCTCGTTCCAAAAATTTAATTTGTAAATTGTGAAATTGTGTCGTTGACAAAGTTTCAGAGTATTTGAAACTACAAAAGAGTACCAATTTTTACCCTTGCCACTATGTCACCTTCCAACAAGTTCACAACCACAGCAAAATTTATGTCATGTCGCCCCAATGCCAAGTTGGTCATTAATACAGGCTCCATTGAGGGCTAAACTGAGGCGTTTGTTTGAGACATAAATTAATCCGGAAATATATTCGTATTTAAACAATTTTTCGGATCAATTTGTAGCATTTAAATTATTTTATCAGATTTTGCAGTTATAACTATTTAATAAGGGATTTTACCCGGTTTTATTTCATGTTTAAGGCAATTCAGATGGAGAAACGGGAATGAATGAAGTTCGCGGGTGAAAATATTTGAAAATTTTCATGGAGATCAGGTGACCGGCTTGACCAATCATGTTTGGAGGTTTTCAAGAATGAAAGAAGACCAAATATCTTTGTTATTAGTAATTTCTGAAATGTTTAATTAAAATACTGGTGAATGGTTAAATTTTAATGTGGATTTTATGACCTTTCAGGAAACTCGTGAAAAGGAAACTTTTTAAAAAAAACTGACAAGGAAGAGGCCACTTGGGTAAGTTTTGAAACAGAATAAAGTGAGAATATAGTTTCTGCTTCAATTTTAATTGTGATTTTATAACATTCAAGGTATACTCGGGGAAGGAAATTATTTAAAACTTCCATGGAGGGGTGTGTGGGGTTTCATCCGGATTTGTGGTTTTTGTTTGTTAGCTTGAGAATTTATTGTATTGTGCTGTACCAACCGGATCAATAATTGAAGACGTAAATAGAACGAATCGAACATTTTATGTGTGTTTGTTTAACAGATGCTTTGTTGAAATATGGTCATAAATTATTCTCGTATACCGTAAATGCTCCAAAGAACGCCGTGGTTGAGAACCACGAATTATGGCCGGGTGAAAAGTTAAAATGTTGTCAGGAATAATCTTTATAAATATTATTGGTTAAAGGACACAAAATGGTAATAAAGGAACTAAATAGGATTCAGTTTGTATCATAAATTCGGTTAAAAATCGTCGTATTTGACAAATCCTGGACCAAGAAGGTCGATTTTAAAATTTCCAACTTTCTCATGTAAAATTGTCACCGGGAGGGGGGGGGGGGGTTCTTTGTGAGCTGTTCAGAACCCGACTTTTATCATACATTTTCAATTTTTGGTATCTATATTTTAAAAATGAAACAACAAATGTCCTTCAATATTGCATTCGGCATGTTTCCTTGCGAGTTTACCAGCCCTCGATTAAATCACTGGATACGTTTTTATTTGTTTAACGTTAAAAGCCCTGCCAAAATTCCACTGGGGAGGTTTCCTTGTGAGTTTTCATCTCTAGAATAAATAACTTTCGATTCTCATATGAGTCGATTCTTTTACTTAAGAAACTACAAATCTGTTTAGTTACTTTCCATTTGAAAATAAAATATTCTTTTACAAAAAACTCTTTCAAGTTGTTCATGCATACATATTTAATTTTATACCATTTGGCTGTTTACGCAATTTCTTGTAATACGTTCTTATTCAAACTCAATTTTAAAAAATACCATTTTCCTCATACGTTTTCATGAAATACGATCATATGAACAATCAGTTTTATATTATACAATTTGCAACCCTACACGTTTTCAAAAATTAAGGTTTTACGCACAATTAATATTATATATTACTATTGGCATGCTTATACGAGTGCAAATAGTACATTTTACGCACATTCAATCTAATACTTACATTGTCCATTACACTACACTTCGTTGACTGGAAACTGGCCCGTCCTTACGGCCAGATATTACACAGTTTCAAAGGACCTGCGATAGGGACCTGCGTTTCGTATCGTGGGGATGTCACGAGGAACCTGGAGTGGGTCGAGTTGCCGTGGGATACAGAGTAAATTGCAATGCTTCTCTCGTAGCTGGCCTCAGCGGAGAAGGTGAAAGTACGAAATAGAAATAGAGAGATCATTTTTAGGGGGCAGAGGACGCTGAGGCTGCTCGCTGAATTGCAGGAGCCGCTTTTTAGGTCGCCGTTTGGAGAGCTCGTGGCGAATTTTGAAATTCTGGAAATAAATTAATATAATCTTTTATTTTTGGTTGGCTCCTTCGAAAAGTTTCATTCATTTCGTGCAGGATGAATGGTTTCGAAAATATATCATGAGGGAAAGCAGTTGTTTCAATTTTCGATTTCTTTCCACCAAGAATTATAATTGAATCTTTGGAAAGTATGAAGTATCTACAAAACAAGAACGTTTTCAAACACAAGGCTCCGAATTTAATTAGCAAAATTTCAATTTACCGGAAATTCAATAGATTCCCATACTTTTTAATAATTTTCGACAAGTTTCAGTAATCCTTTATTTCCTCAATTTGTGAATAATGCTAGTCTAACCATCTGTCCATCAGAGAGAAAGTAAACTTTCAGAAACACAGGTTTCAGGCAAAAGTTTGTCTACGATAAAGTAGCTGCTGCATCCGCTCCTTAATAACAAATTTTACGC
>JAAXOA010001851.1:0-14688 GCA_036561885.1 Salina celebensis
AAGAGCTCTTATTAGATGGCATGCAACTCCAATCATTTTCTCCCACTGTCACTATTAATAATGTTATTGCGAACAAAAGAGAAAACCACAAAACATTTACACGTGGAAAGTTAGGCTCTTGCAAAGCAAATGAAGTTAAGAAAACAGATTTAGCGTCCAACAAATAAAATTTTAATTTAATTCTCCGTATATATGTTGTCATTCATAAGATATCATTTTTCTTATCATGTAAGAACAACAGTATTGGATAAAATTTAATATATAAAAAATCATAAAATACATGTTACAATTATAATTTCAAAAGAATATTTTTTATAGTAATCACTATTTCATTTTTATTTTGCGTAAAGAAAATATGTAACTGGGGTTCATTATTTACACTAAAAATTAATAATAATAAAATCAAAAGTTGAATACGTTGTAAAGAGCAGATTATATGAGCTACGACTAATTTTAATATATACACACAGAAAATCTGCACTAAGTCTAATATTTGGATATACCCGAATGAGATCATCGCGTTCTCTTATTTTTATTACTTGCCATAAAACATTATTGGTTTGACACTACCTCACAACGTATTGATTGCATTATGGGTCGTTAAGTCACAAAGAATTCTGTTAAACAAGGAGGTGATTGTTTTCTTTGGAATAGGAGACAGGGAAAGTATTTTTATTTTATTTAAACGGCAATATGCCGCTTCATATGAAGGGCTAAATGATCTGACCGTGAAAAGGCTAAAAATCTGCACTAAGTCTAATATTTGGATATACCCGAATGAGATCATCGCGTTCTCTTATTTTTATTACTTGCCATAAAACATTATTGGTTTGACACTACCTCACAACATATTGATTGCAATATGGGTCGTTAAGTCACAAAGAATTCAGTAAAACAAGGAGGTGATTGTTTTCTTTGGAATAGGGGATAGGGAAAGTATTTTTATTTTATTTAAACGGCAATATGCCGCTTCATATGAAGGGCTAAATGATCTGACCGTGAAAAGGCTCTTTCACAGAGCCGACATTGAAAAGGTCTGTCCCCTGTGTGTTTTCTGTAGTGTCTTGTGAGCTCATCACTTCGCGCAAATTTCCAGCCACAACCTTTCCATGTACACTGGTACGGCTTTTCACCGGTATGAGTTCGGAGATGAGCTTTGAGGTGGGAGGATTTTGTGTAAGTTTTCGTGCATCCTGCATAGCTGCAGGAATGTGTTGTCACTTTCTTCCTTCCCCATCGTCGACGTCCTCGTTTTGGCTTTGTGGCAAGGACAGGCCCACCAACAGCTCCAGTAGTGTTTGGAGTCCCTGTCACAACTCCACCAGTAATTGGATGATTACCTGGAGTGGTAAGAGAATTTCCAGTTGTGTTGGGGCTACTGGAGACATGCTGGAGTCCATCGTGCATATGATGATGGTGAATGTGGTGATGATGTCCAGGATGAAAGTTGGTTTGGGAGTGATGGTGAATTTGAAACAATGGTGAGTTCATATGAAGATGACTAAGCGCTGGTGCATGGGCTGATTGTTGATTTCCTGCTCCGGCTGTTGGCGAAGAAGGGGGTAGTTCTGACGACGGGTGAGAATGGTGGTGACTTTGATTATGATGACTGGCAGTTTGCAGTGGACTGGAACTGGACGATGATAGTGAATTCCCATGATAATTTGCATACGAGAGGGAAAGGTGTCCGTGGGGTTGTGGAATCCTGCTTGTTGAATTTGAAGCACCAAGAAAGCTGCTATTGTTATTGCTACCCCCGCTGCCATGGCCGTTTAAAACATGAGGGGACAAGGGAGGCGTCATGACTCTGAAACTATAATGATGCCCTTGAGCAGGTCCTGGAGAAGTGGAACTACTGTGACCAGGAATTCTCGCACTAGTGGGCCGCTGATGGGGCACATGTTGGTGGTAATGGTGAAGCCTTGACAAATTGCTTTGCACTCCTTGAAAATTTAAATTAACGTTTATGTTCAAATTGTTTGAGTAGTCTAAGCAGCTAACTGGTGTGGAAGCGTATGATATTCCAGAGGCACCCGTAATAGCATTTCCAGAAAAATTTTGACACTGACTTTGTCCATAATGAGAAGTAAACGGCGAGGTTGAACTGCCAGCAGGATTTGTACCGGATCCACTGCTTTCAATACTTGTTTGCGGACTGGTGCTTGGGGAATAGTGAGAATGACACTGAGACGCTGGAGGTGGATGCATCAAATGCGGATGGTGCTGGTGAGGATGAACGTACTGTGACGACGGAGGAAAAGGATTTCCATTGTATATCCCACAATTACTCTGTGAGCTTCCACTAAAGTCACGAAGCGCAGTAGGAACACTGTCTCTCGAGTATATACTTTCCATTAACGGCACTGTATAACCGCTAGTTGAACAAACAACACTAGAACTACCCGTAATTAAATTGTTATTTCCCATGGTACCCCCGCCACTGTTTAGCCCAGGTTTACTCGACTCAAACATGTTTTTCAATCCTCCAATACGATCATACGTTGCCATCGGGGCAAACTGATCCACTCCTCCTGAAGACAAGTACGAGTCTCTAAATGGGCTTCCATTATTATATTGACCATGTCTGGGGTTCGTTGATTTGTTCGATGGATGCTTCTCTTTCTCACTTCCAGGACTGACGCCACTCACTCCACTCTCGGAGGACACATTACTCTCCACATTGGTATACAAACTGTTGTAGTCTACTGCAGTGTCAACTTCTAGTTTTATCCCTCTAGTCAAATCCTTAATGTTGTTGTTATTATTATTGTTGTTGCACAAAATATGTGAACTCTCACTTTTCACACTATTCCTACTGTTATTGCTACTGATAGAACTATGTCCGTTCTTACTGGCTACTTGTGACTCCTGTTTTTTGTAAATGTTTGTACAACTTGTTGAAGATAGATTTTGTCGTGCAGTGGCAGCACTTCCCGTCGAGGGGAAACTATAGCTGAGATTTGTGTAAGACGAGGAAGATGACGATGAAGAGGCGGGTGAAATCTGATGCCCGGTAGTTAGTTCGGTAGGGGAAGGCGGGGAATGTCGTCGCTCGTGATTTCCATGCTCTCTTGGGTACAAGTTGTTTAAAGCCTTACTGGAAAGGTTGGATTGATGCTGCGTATGGTCTCCGACAGAGTTGCTCGTTGCATTGGCTCTATTATTGGTTGCGTTGGATCCGGTTAAAGATGATGGTGGATCACTTGAACTGCTTGTTGGACACGCTTGCATAGGATTGGAATACCGGGAAGAGTGGCTTGCAACGTGACCTCCTTCACTGAGAAGGACATTTTCTATTTCCTGCCACATCTGTGTTATAAAACAAACAAGAAAAATAAATTGATGTTGCAATTATAAACACTTTAAAATGTTTCAATTGAATATGGGTGAGGTAACAAGTGAAAGAGCAAGTGTGTCGAAAACTCGGACATAATTTTATGATTTCATTGAGCAAAAAGACGGAAGAATAGGCTCAAGTCCTACTTTCTTACTTTTATTGCGAAATTGTTGATTTGGAATATATGCAAACTGATAATACGGAACGCTTTAAAACGCGTTTCTTTGCACACTTGTATAATCACTAAAAAACGCTTCTAGTTGCCTTGTGAAACGGTTGTATTGACACAATGGGAGGGTTTCCTCCAGCTCTTTACAGTACACAAAAATATCCTCTCATGAAATTCCTGTCCGGAAACGACAACAAAATAAACTGTTTCCTTTTTTGTCATGTCATTAAAAAGTAATCATCGAGCAATATTTAAATGGATTTCCTACACTCTTCTTGCCGATTGCTAAATGGCAGCTATGTTTTTCTCTTTTCCATTTTTCTCTTCACAAAAACATTACTGATATTTGCTACGGTGAATTGGCGATACGCTTCTTCATTTATTCTTAGTCAGAAATTACACACACTATAAGAGAAGCTCATCGCTTATGTCGAATATTGCTATGAGGAGTAGGTTATCAAAGAAACTATCGCCATTGTCTATAAATGGGAATAGGATTTGTACCGCATTGAGAATTATGTATTTTTGCACGTTTCTGACTGTTTCAGATCATGTACAGAATATTAATTTGTTAATTACAAGCATTTTATTTTGCACTCACAGGTACATAGACAGTTCGAAAGTTTCGACAAAACAATAGCGAGTACTGCTCCTGGTCACTATTCAAACTAATGAGCAGTGACACACACACAAAAATGACTGTGACAGCTATCCTGGCCGGAAATACGGGTATGAATATACAAAATGAGAGAGAAAATACAGCAGAGAAAATGGAAAAGCTATTGATACAAAAGCTTAATTGCCGTGAAGAAGTGATTTTAACGTCTAGGGAAGTAAGTGGACAACTTGTTAAACTATATTTCTCTACCATTTTTTTGAATGGATTTCATAAGAGAGATTTTTATGGCTTCCTTTACAACATGGCAGTGCTATTTTATAATTTTTAAAAATAAATTGAGGCATAAACAAGTGTACTTACATTCGTTTCAGGATATTCAGTCATTGCGACTTGCAAGCCAGATGAATAATGAGCAGCTCGTATTGGCATAACCATTTGCACTGGAACTACAACAGAGTTAGGAACAGACATAGACGCCAGCCTGAGCGACATAAGTTACACCTATGTAATGACCACCTGACTTGACAAGTTTGTTATAATATTTGATTATCTTTCATAAAATTTTGCTTTCACTAATTGAGTTTTAAACTATCAACAGAACTTATTTTAGTTTCACTTCAACTTGATAAAAATCAACTAATTGTATTATTGGGACAAGGTGACAATGAGATTGTGATGAAACCAGGTAAATTAAAGTGTTTTTCCTCATTTTCTTATTAAAACTCACTTTTCATTAGTGAAAAAATATTTAAATGTTTGCCGTTTGCAATTTAGTTAAAATGTTTTTTTTGAAAATTCTGTCACTCATGAAACTCCATACGTATAGGGTATGTATATGGGTGAACAAAGAGTGGACAGAAAATTGAGGAGCTCTGCTATCTTTCTTCAAAGCTTGTACGTTTCAGCTCAACAGCAAAACAGCACTGGGCGCTTGAACACCAGCGTAGAGCTCGAAAAGGGCGAGTGAGAGAGGCATCAGCAAGGTAAAAAGCCAAACGTGTACTATCGCTCATTTCAGATTATATGCAAGTCCATCCGCAGGGGAAACCAATCAAAGAGTACAACAGGTGCCCATACTCTACACCTTTGGATCTCTATTTAAAAGACTTTGCTATACTCGCGCAATATTAGAGAATGTGATGATGACTGTGTAATCATTCCCGTATCGCATCTGACAAGAATATTTAAAATAGAGTCTTATGGACACTATATAAAGGACATGGGTTTTTGTAGTTTTCGTACACGAATAGAAATATATCTATTTGGTCGGTATTTTGTCACGGTAAGTATATTGCCGTCCATTTCTGTGGAGTACAGAGGATCGGATGCAGAGGTGACACTGTTAAAATCATATTAGATCTTAAAGTAAACGTGAGAGATTGAATTAAACTGAGTAATGAGCAAAGATTCAACTGCCAAAAGTATGCTTCCAGTGAGCTTCACTGTGCCCTTCAGACTTCATAGAACAAGAAACCCCTCTCATTATTTTGTATTTTTGTTTTTTCAAGATTGGAAAGGATTTTAAATAGTTGAACACTGAACACGTATTTTCACTTTGTGTTCCTGTTTTATTTTCGCGTGTCGTTTTTACAAGAAAATGTTTAAGTGTATTTGCATGTGGTTGTGCAAGCCAAAATTGAAGTTGACTGTAATTTTGGAGCTTGCTGACTACGAAGATGATGTCTAGAGCATGTCTCTTTGGAGGAGCTAACCAAATACTTTGTATGAAATTGCACATGTTTCTGTTGAAAAATGATAAGTGTCGTTTTTACAAGAAAATGTTTAAGTGTATTTGCATGTGGTTGTGCAAGCCAAGTTTGAAGTTGACTGTAATTTTGGAGCTTGCTGACTACGAAGATGATGTCTAGAGCATGTCTCTTTGGAGGAGCTAACCAAATACTTTGTATGAAATTGCACATGTTTCTGTTGAAAAAATGATAGATTGATTTCGTCTGAGGGACTTCCATTTTTGACATCAACACAGAAAAGGGTTGAAAGCTTCTTTTTGCGGAAAACCGTTTCCAACTACCTCAACAGTTACACGTTACATATTTAAAGAATCTAAGCGAGACTACACCCTTTTCAACCCCTACACTGTTACAACTCTGCCAGGGAAGCTTGTAACGGATTTAATGCATTTTTATACTATTCTTTTCATATGCGCCATGCGTGTAAAAACATGGAATTGAATTTAAATTTGACGTTGTGTATATGTGGAGGACAGTTTGACCTAACTAGAGCAATAAGAACACAAATATAGAACGAAATGTATTTTTCGAAACATGTTTTCCAGTCAATATGATAATTCTCTTTGAGGTAATGGACAATTGGTGGACCCAACCCTAACAACACGTTGTTGTTGATGACGAGATGCTCATTTTTGGAGCTTATCGGTTTCGCTGCTGGTACGAACAACATGTTATTTAACGCAATTGTATTTGTTAAGTACTTACTAAAGATACACATGTATATATGCGACGCAAGCATGAATAAGGAAACTTTATATTCCCGAATGGTTCTTTTTTTGTAAAATGAGCCAGGATGAAAAATTGGTAGTACAAAAAAAATTGTGTGAGCATAGAGGCCCCGTTGAAAGTATATTGTAAACACTTCAAAATTACTACAGACCAAACTTGAAACAGTTTTGAACATACTATACCCGTTTTTCTCTTAAATAACAAGTATTTTTGCGAATAATTAACAGCACTAACTGCAAACTGCCTGCCGGTGGTACAAGCAATCCTAACAAAACACAACAGCTCCGAAGAATCATCATTCAGCGTCATTATTGCTTATTATTATTTTTCTGTAGGAAAACCAGTGCTCAACCAGTTTGATAGAAAATTATCCAGGATGCTCTTTCAATGTTCAATCTACCAGTCATTAATAATGAGATTTCAAATGCCTTCTAGTATTGCACTTGTCATATTTTCATTTTCAAACGTCAAGTAAAGATGACAACATCACTCAAGATACAGTTCACACTGGGAGCGTTTGCATCATCATCACCCTATGGTAAATTATTAATTCATCATCAGCGCTTTGCAAAAAAAATGAATGAAATTCAAATATTCAAGGCAACAAAATGCAGTTCAGAAATAAATGAGACAGTTTTACAAAATACAACGTAAAATTTAGGTATTGCAAGCCATAAACAAAGTTCCCGCTATGCGCCCTTTGTATGCACATTATTATGTAAAATTGAAATCCCTAATGTTTCCAGGTATGCGTATGCATCACAATAATATCATTAAACACAAATTTGTCAAAGGGACATCCCTGATTGGAAACTGATATATAAAACCAGGAAAATTCCTCTATATGGAACTCACATTCATTAGCACTATCATTGAATTGATATAGAGTTATCATTGAATAAATACCATCCTGTATTTACCTAGATTACTAATTCACAGGACATCATTCATTGTGCCAAAAACGTTTCTCTACATAGGACCATTACCTTTCTACACACGAGAGTTTCTCCACTTGTTACTCCAGGCGTTGGGAATACAAACACAGAAAATGTGTACAGCTTTAGCTAACACATGCTGCCAAATGCGAATTCTCACAATTACAAGGGAACAAAATGATACTTTCGTTGGTACCAAAGGAACTCTGTCTTTACCTGCACACTATTTTTGACGTTGGCATTTGTGTTGCGGGTTATAGCTATTTCCATCAACTATTAATAGCTGAATAGATTCCCACACACAGCGACTCATTCACATTATTTTTTTAAATGACAATGACACTTGCCGAGGAAAGTTGATAGATAAAAAATCGACAAAGATCCAATCTATTCATTTATTTTCCTCCAGTCGTGTACCGCAACGAAAGAGTTGTGCTGCATCTCAAATCCATTTCGAATCACAACAACCTCAGACAAGAGGGTGAGAGAAGAGACCTCATTCAATTTTAATCTTGTCAGGCCAAACCCCCCTTACCGTTACCATTATAGATTCACCTCAAAGACAAAATGCAGATGCGACAAAACTTTACAATTTTATATGTGCCTGACTTTATTTTAACGAAGGACGACAATTGAACAGAGCGCTTGCGCTTCACGATGACGATACAGAAGCGGGGTGTTGGCCAAAACTTTTCAGATGGGTGACTATTGACTTTTTCCCTCTTGTTTCAACTTGACAATGTGAACTCTGTGATGATCCTCAGACACAAGCAAGTCAGATTCTTAAAGCGAAGATTTTCCCCCAAATACGAAAATGGGATGGGTTTCTCGCATCAGGAGTTTTAGTAGTGTTGATCATTCTTAACATTTTTTTGCGAGTTAAGTTTACCCAACACAGTGGGGAACATCATTCGAGAGAACCACTTAAAACATATATTTAAAAAAAATAGAGTTAATGAATTGATAATGGTTTCAAACCACTTATCGTGTCAACACAAATTGTTGAAAAAAATAGGGTTATGCCACGAGCAGAACGAAATAGTCATTGTTTGTTCTTTCAAAGAAATGAATATTCAACTCTGAAATAGACTAATCATCGTTTCTACGTAAAACAAATTCGTAACGAGTTTTATACACTTGGTCGTCATTGATTTATCCGTAACCGTAAAATTGGTTACGACTCAAAAGGTTTCTCGACATCTAATAAAAAATATAGTATTTCACAACTTGAACATCATCAACAGCTCCAATGAGTGATGGTAATGATGAGCTAACGATGAAAATCGATCTTTATTGCGATACCGTGATTGCTCAAGAGAATTGTATGCCGTTCACAATTTCAGGGCTTGAAAACTTTCGCTTCATGCCTTTCTCTTTCCGTGTGTGTTGCCTCATGCCTGTGATAGCTGTTTACTCTATCCATAAGCCGAGAATTAATCATGCTGTTCAAGATACCTTTAAATGGGAAACTGAAAGTAAATCAGATTTTGGATTGAAGTCAACATGATGCACAAATCGTTTACGAATTTTGTCATGGACTGAAGGTAATAAAAAGAAGATCAGCGTATGAGACATTTGCAGTTGATGGTTCATCCCCTGCGATGATTATGATCCGTAACGCAAAAGATACGTATTGGTGAGTACATCTTATTCTCGAAACCTTTCAATAAAAAATAATTTGAAGCCTCAATACCAATTTGGTCTAAATAAATTTTAGGATTTGCAATGTGTGACTTATAAAAATTCATGGGGTGAGAATGTTGTCATTCAAGAATAACTACAAATCCTGTTGTTAAATAATGTTGTAGTCAATTAAAATACGAATTCCAAATTAGATAATCTTGCTGTTAAAATTCTCCAACTATATTACGAGGTACAAAAATTATGAAGACATTATATAGCGTTGACAACGTTTAGATTTCTGTGATTCGACTCAGATAGCTTGATAGCTACTCAAAACGACAATGCGACATGTTGTCAAGACATATCAAAATATTATTGTTTGTTTCGCAGTATACACCGGCGTCACAATAAAATCAAGTTAAGACTCTATAAAGTTTGAATCTGTCATCACAAGATACGGTTTCTCCATCCATTTTCTCAAATGTACACTGTTTTCCTTTCCGTAGTCGCGTTATTTATGTCTCGCCATCCATAGAATTGTGAAAGAAGCAGTACGTCGTCTAAGGACTCACTTCACTTGTTGACGTGTGCATGGGGTCTGATGTCAAGTGATTAGTGAGGAGAAATGCCGACAAAGCAAAGTCATGGACAAGTCTGCTTCCCCCAAACATTTTTATTTCATATCAGATCACATCGTAAACTTCAAATAATACCTTGCACTGTCCTCTTTGTATGTTTTTATTTAAATGTATAACCACATATTACGCAAATCATCAAACAAATCTATTTTTGATAACAATGAAGTTCATAGTAAACGAGAAGCACTTATTGTTTACTTTGTAATATGCATATCACACTTCTATCGTCACTACTATCAAAAACTTATGTAAGAAAAGAATTCCCAAGGCAAAACTCACAAGATGCGTATCATTCAGTTTGGTCAATTGAACCGAGCGGCTGTCAAACTATCAAATACGACTTATTAAACAATGCAACTCGGTCGGATTCAAATACCATGACGATGACCATCGCCAATATCATTGATAGGAGAAACTAGAACATCATCTTGAAAACGGATCATGTATGCAATCCGAGAAAGACTAGATATCAAACACAATTACTTTATATCAATGTACCTATAATTTTCTTCATATCTTTCATTCATTTATTGAGCGCCGAATTGTTGTTTTGTGAAGCGTCGGTGTGTGCTCGTCAGATTTCGAAATTCGTGACTATGATTCTTGTTGGAGTTAAGAAAGTGAGTCACGCAAAATGTCCAAGAAGTTGCAATTGAAGAACATGTCATCCTTTAGCGGTTTTCTCTTTAAAGACTTCTATATCTAGTAGCAACAGTAACACGATAAACTTGTATCTTCTCAGCGTTGATACACTGCTCACCAAGTCATGTGTAACCTGGGAACCTTGTAATTTCAGCAGGTCAGCAAAATCAAACTCATCATCAGACGAAATACCTGTGTATGATCTGTAAAATAACTGTTCATTCTTGTTCAATAATTTCTTGTGGACATGTCCACTGTCACATGTCAATCCAGACAAGAACCCATCAGGACTTTTGCTGTCATTCCCTGCATGTCCATGCACGGCTACTGAGTGCCACTAACAACCATTTTCCCATGGAAGACTTCTTTTGTTTCTTCAGAAAGTATGAATTGAGGATGACGACACAATTATAAATGTAGCTCTTTTTCTTACCTGGCTCTTTAGTAGTAGCAGAATTATGTGTGTGTCACCCCACCACTGTTTGTTCTGTCGTCATCTGTCAGCATCCTGAAAAAACAGTTCATTCCTCGTCATTTTCATGTATAATTTTAAATATTCACCCTGTCAAATCATTTCTTTTGACTTTTCTACCTGTTAACGTTTCAGTCGCTATTTTTTCTACGCGCTGTGTGTTTCAGGAATACAATGCAGGTAGCATAATTTTTAATGGCAGCTATTAATATTTTTCGTAACTTTCTTAACAAAGTTGTAAAAAGTTACGGGAGGAATTGAAGTTGGAGATATAGAAAAAAAACCTGTCCGGTGCACAATAGTGTTTCACTATACATAACGAGTTGTAATAGCGCACAGATAATTAAAACTGGGCATGTCCAAAAAAAACAACTTATGTTGATTATTTCACTGAATATAGAAGAAAACGTGTAGTTTTTATTGTATTGTATGGTTGTAGAAGCATTAGTAAAGTAAGAAGCTCCTAACTGTTCTCTTCTCTGAATTATAATTACACAGTAAGATATTGCGTATTTTCACAGCATGACAAACGAGCATATCATCTGAAGGAATATAACACCACATCGTATTATCGCTCAAATTACGCAGCAGTGAGATGACTAGAAAAGTGTTGTTTTAATGTTATGATTTTTATTCTAAAAATTCTCTCACAAGAATACACAGTCGACTTCCTTTTACCTTATCATCATGTAAAGGATGTGCTCATGATAGCTTCTTCAAAGGTTTCATTATGCCCCATATGATCTAGTCATACTTCATGTTCTTCCATGTGAAAACATGCTAGCCCGTTCTCTAGAGTTGTAATAATAATCATAAAAATTCTAATAATAATAAAAACTGTAATGATGAAATAAGCATAACTTCTTTTTTACTCAAAGGTGAACCATCTTGACTCTTTAGAAAAAGCCAGTGGGAGCACACGCTTCTTGTGTCATCCTAAGTCTATCCATTAAACAGACAAGAATATTAAAAATGACATCAAATAACATTAACTGTTATGATTATGGGTTCATAATTCAGTTGAAGATGGGCCTCTGCTTTCTCTTCAAAAGAAAAATCACGAGGTTTATACTGCTCGGGTTTTTGTTAGGCGCTAGTACACACAGTAAACTTATGGTGTTTGGTTAACTCAAAACCTACGTCATTTTATGCTGTGAACTACCATCTCTCTAATGACTTTGTTGAGGCACTCAACAATCTAAGAAGATCGTACTTTTATAGCGAAAAAAAGCCTGGCAGGCAGTCGACAATCGTTATAATAACTCTTTCAGCAACAGAATTACTTAAATAATATTATACTAAGAAACCTAGGATATGTGGGCATTNGTTCTATTCATATACGCCGATGAAAAATTATCCTGACCCAGACTCCTGCAACTACACTCAAATTAACCCAGAAAAATTAGTTGAAAATTTGCAGTGATATCTGCTCCATGATATGGCAAACTTCTGAACGATAACAATATCTAATTCAGTTACGACCTTACCAACTGATTGAAGCGTTCATCATCTATTCTCTTCTTCAGTGATTGACTACTTTGTGACCATAATGAGCGAAGTAATTGAAGGATTCTTCTTTTGGGGGAAAATGAGAGTAGTAAATGGTTTAGTTCGCAATTCAGTAAACTATTTTTGACCAAATATGAACCGAAATGATGTTTTTATTTGGTGCAAGCAAAGCTTTTATTATGATTAGTTGTGAAAACCTCATGTTCTCTCAGATAAGGCTTTACTCAGCGATGAAAATGGATAATGATTTTCTTATATAAGAATTTGTCATAGTTAAAAGCAAATATAGTTTGTAATGGGCATATGGATATAATTTAATTTATTTGTTTTGTTTTGTGTGCATGTACAGAAAAATTAGGTGGCTATCTGTGTAATAATATTTGCAATAATACTTGAGTTGCTCTATTTATGCTGCAAAAGAAAATGAACACGCAACCGAACCATTTTTTTTCTTCGTTTAGCCCTGACAACGTGCATGTTTAAAGATGCTTTAGAGATGATAGTTTAGTAATAAATGCAAAAGAATCGGTGCCACCCACACATGAACACGTTTCTTTGTGTACCCTCACTATTTTATCTGAATCTTTTGACAGTTCAAAAAAAAATCTACTACATGTTTAAAGATGCTTCAGAGATGATAGTTTAGTAATAAATGCAAAAGAATCGGTGCCACCCACACATGAACACGTTTCTTTGTGTACCCTCACTATTTTATCTGAATCTTTTGACAGTTCAAAAAAAATCTACTGGGCATTTAAAAGTCAATAAGGAATCTCTCTCCTTTTACATGGCAACATCTGAGCAGATAAGAAAGTACCAAGTTTGCCTTTTCACATCCATATTTTACTTCTCCTTCCAGGGCTCTGAAACAAGTCAACAAGTAGTAAATAGAGAAAAATGCAATGAGCTGTCAATCGCTAGACATGACTGTAACAAACTGAACGAACAAAAAGATTAGAAAAAAAATGTGTGCCTTACAAGGCCAACAAGAATATTTTTTCTCAATGGGATAGTAATTCCACACTTAAATTTCATTTTTTTCCACTTGGTCAACCATTTTAAACTAATAACATTTATCATTCTCTCCTACTGCTCCTTCTTGTTTCTATAGAGAAAAACTCACTATACAAAATCCCCTGTTTTGTATAACACGTAATAGTAAACTAGTAAATACGCATCTTCATACATTCATTAGATATCATTGTTATCCATTTACAGCATATATTGCAAGATTTGTTGAGTTTTCTGAGTGATTCTATAGAGAGATTGAATGGATGGCTCACGTATGGTACACGCTTTTGTTGGCTAATCCATAAACCAACCCGTGACCACAATCACTTTCCAACAAAAGAGGAAATGAATACTACTAAATAGAGAAAATAAACTTATGACATAATAAAAAAGGTTTAATATTTTATTTTACATTCTGCTCAGATATAAAATAAAACATATAAAAAAGGTGACAATATGTTTACGAGGATGATCACAACAGCAAACAGGAATCTAGAAAGATTTACACTACTATTTCTTGACGTTTACATGAAAAAATATGTTCCTGGATTGTCCACATAGAGGTTTGTATCTGGACAGTGATAACTCGAAAGAGAAAGGTGCGTGGTAGACATTGAACGCGACAGTAGTCAAACGTGATGCTTGTCTACCTGAGCCAATTTTGAAACGCTTTATGTGACAAGGAATCTGGATTCGACGAAAGAAAATCTGCTTCCTATTGAGAAGAAATGTTTTCCCTGACAATGACTTACATAAAATACAAAATTGTCCATAGATTTTGAACAGGGCAATACCTTCATCATCTTGTACCTTTTGAATACATCTTCTTCTTCATTTTGCGAGTAATAGCTTCTGCAACAGTTTCAAGATTTGATGATCTCACTCGCCTGTCAAAATGTGGTTCTGTTGTTTTTGTTTGATGTTGTGCCAAATTGGGACGTTTGCAGGATGATTACCATACGCATTTTCCCACTCAATTTTTTTCGCTCCTTAAACAATACAACTCAAAGTTCCAGGCTTGAAAATGATTTGTGTCAATCTATAATGTAAACCTTGAAAGATTTGACAAGTGATCCAAAAATCAGTGCAAAAAAGAAAATTGTCACAGTGTTTTCATAACACACACTAGTCCTTCGATTCTATATGTCCTTGACTAATGACATATTGTGACAACGTCAATTACCAAATGAATCTTGCTGATTGCAAAATCGATCTTCGACATCTTCATGATTTAAAATGGTCTTTTACGTTAACTA
>JAAXOA010001852.1:0-14688 GCA_036561885.1 Salina celebensis
ATCCAGAGTTCATGGAAATGCTCTTCAAAAGGAATACTTTTTATGAAAAACTCGCAAATAGCCTTAATTAACTCTTAACTAACGATAACGCTGAATTAAACAAATCGTACCTATCACGCGTAAATGTATATGGTTTACAGGTTATGAATGTTTCGCATATAGCATAGGGATTCAATGATTTACGTTGAATTACTCTGTGATCATGTTCAATTCAAACGTACTCAATTCCACTGTTTGATTGAATTTTACTCGTCGGATACAGGACTCAGTTTTCGACTGCAAGTGAGCTCTGCATGGATCCAGAGAAACAAGTTCAATGTCAACATGTGCTTAATCATATACATTAACAGAAATAAATTGCTCTCAGCCTTTTTCGCTGGATCTTTTCACGTGCATGTTCGGTTTTTGTTGACCAGTTTGGAATTGAATTGTTCAAAGTGGACAGATAGAAATGAATACGCTAAGTTTTCAAGTAGTTCTACTAAAATGGATTACATTTCTTCAACCAGCCATTTCAGTCTAAGTGGTTGATGTGCAAAGTTTTCAGCATCTCTTTACTAACAGTAAAAATAGCATTTCGTAACACTTGACCAGGATAAAGTGTAGTGTTTGTTTATATTGTTTAAACCGCAAGATAAAGTCATGTCATGCATAGTTGTTAGTACATATCCGTTTCAGTATTAATTTAGTGTTCATACTGGAAACATTAAAACTAAAATGATTGGGTTTGCTGGAAGCGACATGTTATTATGGGGCCTCTTAACTGTCCTGTTTTACTATATATTTATCAAAAAATCGCGCAGGGATAAGCTTTTGGAAGCGTTTTCAGGACCTCCACGGCCTCCCATCATTGGACATAGTTTTGACTTCCTGTTGACACCAAGGGAAGGTAAGTGTGATGCGTTCATGCATCCTTAAACAGTGTAAAATATTAAACTCGCAAAATTCAAGATGCTCATTCAATCCCACAGAATTGTTTCCCATGATAATACGGTGGTGCGAGAAGTACGGGTCTGCAGTAAAGACATTCTCAGGTAAACTGGAAGCAATTTTGCGACACGTTTCGTGGGATTTAGAATTCGTCAAATTGACATTTTGTAGTAACATGTATATATGTATTTTATCGCCAGGAAGTAAAAGGTTCTTGATGATAAATGATCCCAGGTATATCGAGGTAAGAAAAATAATATGTTCAAATTTGTTTGATTGGAGTTTTCATAACTATGAATATTTGTTTTTTTTTGCACGAGTAGAAGCTCCTTACATCTAGTACGCACATAATCAAAGGTTTTGATTATGATTTTTTTCGTCCATGGCTTGGCAATGGTTTACTCATGAGCACAGGTACGTTATTTAAAAGCTGTCATATTAGCCATCAGTTTAACCTTAATTGGAATTTACTGATTAATTTCTTGTTAAATTCTTACAGGAACAAAGTGGTCACAACGAAGAAAAATGCTCACGCCATCGTTCCATTTCAAAATTTTGGAAGAATTTTTACCTATTTTCAATAGCGACACAATGAAACTCGTAAATCTATTGAGGAAAAAGTATGGAAACGGCGAAACATTTGATTTTGTTCCTTACATTACTCGTTGTACATTGGACATCATATGTGGTCAGCTTGTCGTATAGTTATAATTTGCGTATTTATACAATGTTTTAAAAGTTTTTGTTATTGCTAACTAATTTATATTTGTTAGAAACTGCAATGGGAAAGTCTGTAAACGCCCAAGATGGGGAAAATGTTGAATACACGGCTGCGATACGAGAGTGAGTTGCCATAAACATACAATACCAATTTTTATACAGTTCCCATCTATTCTATTTTTTTACGACAGAATTGGAGAAGTAATCCAGAGTCGCGCTTTTCGCATTTGGTTGCGTTCAGATTTTTTCTGGAAAAGATCGTCACTTTTTAAACGACATCAAGAATTGCTTCAGATTATACATGGATTTACCGACAATGTATTCGCAAAAACAACTTAAACTGTATTCTTCATCCTCATTGTTATAAACTAACCTAAACATTTCAGGTTATACGGGAAAGGAAACAAGATCGTTTGTCAAATAAGAAAGAAAAGCAAATCGAGAATACCAATTCGTCAATGGAAAGTGATAACATATATTTCACATCATGATAAATATAATTTAAACACTCACATAAAAATCTAACTAATTTTAATGTACACTGCAATTGCAATTAACGATGCATTTTGAATCTTTTTGTATTACAGCAAAGAAGAAAAAGGCATTTCTGGATTTGCTTTTGGATATACAAGAAGAAATTGGCGATTCACAGATTTCTGATCAGGATATTCGTGATGAAACTGATACCATTATGTTTGCAGGTCATGATACTACATCTGTTGGAATATCGTTTACAATATACGCGCTTGGTGCGTATCCCAAGATTCAGGTTGGTTCGGTAGAGTGCGCCCAAACATTCAATCAAAATACTTGAACAACTTTGTATCATTGTTGAACTACTAGGAAAAAGTAAGAGATGAGCTTTACTCAATTTTTGGAGACGACAAACAGCGGCCAGTGACAACTGAAGACTTAACGAAAATGAAATATCTTGAGGCAGTGATAAAAGAATCATTGACGAATGTATCCTCCCGCTCCTTTCATTCAACGTTACTTGACTGATGACTTGAAAATCGGTATGGTACAACTTGCAGAGTTTCTTTAGTTCTAACTAATAATGTTTTTTTTTCCTTTGGGGTAACGTATTATACAGATGAAAACATTACAATACCGGCGGACGTAACCGTTGTACTCTTTATCTACCAAATCCACAAGAACCCTAAATACTTTCCAGAACCTCATCTTTTTAAACCTGAACGGTTTACTGAGGGAGAAAGTCGCCATCCATTCTCGTACGTTCCGTTTTCAGCCGGTCCACGTAATTGCATAGGTAAAAACGTATTGTACAGACACTGTATCATGCATAGCGCATTTCATTGAGCTCTAAACCTAATGTTGTTTCATGGTACTGCATTTGGAATATCGGGAATGTATGTTGATGTTGTTTCATAGGTCAAAAGTTTGCAATGATGGAGGAAAAGACAATCATTGCTAATTTGATACGAAATTTCAAGATTAAGTCAATCAAGAACCCTGCAGATTTGGTTGTACAAAGCGAAATAACGATAAGATCTAGTGATGGTATTCACATCAATTTAATTCCATTGTAACATTCACCAATAAACCAGCAATTTAAAAAGCAATATTCTGAAATCTACATCTTTATTACCTAATTGAATCTGATTCCACCAATTAGACAGTTTGAATTTCTCTTCATTCCATTGACGAATTGTCAAACCCGAAATATGTACATTTAAAAAACGGAGAAAGTTGACACCATGCTCTTTTCCATTCAGCAGAAACAGTCTCTCAAACAAGGGTTTTATCTGCTGCTTTTGCACTGCATATAATTATCAACATTTATATAATTCTTAGTCAAACATGAAGCAAACTTTGAATCGTAGAGAGAAAAATTATATATTATGTATTATGATATTATCTAAAAGAAATTCGCTCAATTTAGACAAAGGTGATAATACCCTACATTTCAAGATCTAACTGACCCCTGTACCACTGTAAAGCGATCCAGTCCTGTACTACTATCCATTCAAACCATCTTTATTTAACAATCCAATCAATTGACGATTTGCTGCCAAAGTTGATTCTAGCATACACAGTTGAGAAAACAAGCTAATAAATTAGTTTTGTTGAGTGACGCCACAGTATCGTTTACTCAAAGGCCTTCAAATTTGTTACACTCCTCATTTAAAAGAAACACAGAAGTCTTTTTTACGGATATTAAAAGGGTCATATTAAAATACCCATTTTCTCCTTCCTAGAAAAAACGGAGGAAGTCCATCACCACAAGGGTTGGGTGATACTTCATATCTTTTTATCTCTATCCATTGGTCATTTTTTTGCCCTTTGCCATATGCTGGTCGTTATCTGTAGCTCACTTTTCCGTCTTTTGGAGGGGTTGGCACTGGATGTAACACAAAGTTTATCTTAGAAAAACACCGAGTAATAGATGCAGTTTCATCCTATTATATTTTCTCACATGCAATTTACTCTTCTCACTATCCTTTGTAGTAGGGTGCGTAATTTGTCGATACATTTTCTAAACTTTTTTTTCAACGGCACCACTAATTGTTTTGCTGTTGTGTTTGCGTGTACTAAAATACGGATAAAACTGTGTTGCATGATCAAAAGAAATTTGTTAAATAAACGAAAAAACGCCCCAGATGTACATGAAAGACACAAAATCAAATTGTTATTTTATTTTGTTGAACATTATTTCATATCTTGAAACAACATTGCATCACACTTCCATCATTCCAGTCACTGGTTTCACGCCAACGACCTCAAACCCGTAGCAGTTTCTCTGTAACAACCCACTCACTGGCAATATTCGGAGGAGTTTCATGTTTTAAATGCAGGAAATAATTAGTTTTCCAAAAATACAACAATAGTTTGTCAATTAGTCAGTAAGTGAAACAGTAATGTATTCATTGTCTACGGGAAAAGTAAATAAAAACGGTATGGTGCATGTACTCCTCTCGTTCATCTCATTAATCTTCCGGATAAGCAACCCTTTTCAGTCATTTTTTACGGTGTGTTATGTGGAAACTACGTGTAAACCGAGCTTGTAAATTGGTATTGTCGAACATGGGATCCCTACCGGACCGGAAAACTTGCCGACATGGACACCCTTCTGTGATCCACAGGAGTTGACAAATATCCATATCGCATCATTACATTCCAATTGGAGAATGGAAGCCAGTGTGACATCCCTCCGAGTCAAAACCAGAATCTTCATCCATGTAACAGCGTCTAGAGCAATGGTCATCACAAGCAAAACTACGATTTTAAACATTTCGTGCTTCTTAGTCCATTCTTTCTAAAGTTTATTTATCGGTAACCTTTGACTGCATGTAATACACAGCTCCTCCATACTACTTTTAAAAAACCTGTGTGAAATATTAAGCTTGTACTGCCAATCAGTGCCAAGTGCATGCCAAAAGTAGCCTCAAATCGTGACAAGCCACTACTGTTTGTAGTGTTTTTAATGATACCTGTTCCTCCATAATTTCACTAAGTTTTGCGTGATTTTTCATACAAGCCAATTTTATTATTTTTCATGTTCTCAGTCAATTTCGTTATTTTCTCGTACATCCTTGTACTTATTTCATAACTCTTTTTTTTTTTGTGGGGATGTGTAACCCTGAATAATCAAGCGAATAAACTCATGCCATTTATCTAACTAATTGTTTTCTCACTCTGCCCCTACCAAGCCTGTAAACTTTCTCAGCTTGCAAAATCAAATCTCTTTTAAAACCACACTCTTTACCTTTCGTTATAGTTTTCCTTCATCACTCAACTTGATTTATAATGTTATAAACAATTGCAAAACACGGATTTGCAAAACATCCCAGTAAACTGACTATTATTGACAGCTTCAAAATTAACCTTACGAAAAAATACATACTTTAACTATAATCCTCATTTAAACAAAAAACCCATGACGTACATGACACTGCATTTTATAACTGCTGCTTGAATCGCCACATTATCATCATCATCAAACAGAACACTCTGTTAAAAACTTTATTTGGCATATCTTAATAGCTCACTCCCAGTTGCGGGCTGCACCCTGCAAACATTCAACCCAAGGGAAAAAAATCCGTTTTTCTCGATGTGTAGAAGCCCAACCAATAAAAACCACTTGCCGAGTAATCATGTAAAAGTCACTGCTTGTTTGATTTTATTACGTTTTTCAAGTTTAATCATCTACAGATCTGCTCATGACTCTTTGCTATAAACATACTTATTATAATTACCATTTATCCTGCTCATCATCATCATCCTTTTCATATAGCATTACAAGATCATTAATATAATATGCTTGAATAACCTTTTATACAGGTAAGAAAACCTCTTGGTGCGCAAAAAAAATCTCGGTTTTGTGACATATGAATGCTCTCTGGCAAGTTGCAACCTACACTCGTTTCTGTTTCTGGATGGACTGCTCTCTGAGGTTTACACCACGACTTTTTCGAAGCTTCATTATTATGATTGACAGTTTTAATTAATATTATGAACAAATGGTGGACCTCCTTTGAGATTTGAATTTTTTAATGAGCAACAACAGGACAGAAAAAAAGAAGATGGGAAGATGATAGTGCACCCATTACGCTCCATCACTACATATCATAGCAAAAAATATATCCTCCTTAGATGAGCTAAACGGTAAAAATATAATATTTATGATACCTGTGGATAGATGTAACGAAGTAGCTTATTATTTTATGTGTTTAATGTGCTTGTGTGAACTAATGATATGAATAGAAAAAAACAAGATCTGCAGTTCACGTGTAAATCTGTAGTGGATTTGGCATTCTTCAAGTATTGCACAAAAAAAGATAATGAGAATGAGTAGAAAACGATAATAGTTTGCTCCCAAGATCAATTTAGTTAAAGAAAAACTGCTTTTACCCGAGGGAGTTGTAGATAAAAAGAGAACGATCAACTCTTTTGAGTCTGCATGTAGATGTTAATTGAAGCTCAACTTAACCTACAGCGAAGTCATTCATTACGCGTTGACTTTGATAGATAAAACTAACATGAACGTGAACAGTTTCTATTACTAATCCTATTTAGCTTCTGATAAATGGCTGGGACTGCGTGTGTCTAGTTTGGTTTTCTCGATTTTCTACTGGGAGAAAGAAAGAATCAGAAATTTTTAGTTTTATCCCTCCAACTCACGAGCAGTCTCATTTTCTAAATAGATATTGTATTGTGTATTGATGAAACAATGATAAAGACAAATTGTCTTCATTACTCTTCGATTCTGGCTGATTCATTTGGTTTTCAGCGGAATTTCTTTTGTGTGGATATATAAGAAAGAAAAAAACTATTTTAAAGCGCATTTTTCTGAAAAGTAGCTGATGGGATGCACGAAGCAATTATAATTTTTACTACTTTTTAACAGCATACTCTTTGAGAATACTAAGCTTCTAATGAGCAACAAAAATCAAAGATAAGGAATGACTGTTTTTACACCAATAGATTAGAACTTTTGGAGGAATCCCAGTTCAAACCGTTTTCAAACTGTACACGTTTTATATATAAACAGATAAAGGTGAAAGACAGACATAAAATGAAAATTACTTTGAAGAAATCATTTGATAATCAGGTTGACAACGTTTACCTATCCTTTCGGTCGCAGTTCACAGAAAGAGTTAATTTTTTTTTCTGCTCAATGAAATTCATTGTTATTAGAATAATGAAAGGGCTAACTACACTCTATACTTTAGTTACAAGAAACTTTTTCATTTTTTATAGGAGGAGGAGGCAAAGGTCTAATTTCAAAAATGTTTTCTACGTGACCGCTGAAATAAGAAAAAAAAGTATTGTCGACAGAACTTCCATGGGACATAAAGATGATAACAGGGAAAAGGAGTTTAATCGCAATTTTTTGGTTCTTCTCCGGTGTCTTATGTAAAATCGTCTGTCCTTCAAATGTTGAGGTGCGCCGGAATATATTTTTCCTTCGGATTATTTCTACCGCTCAGTGATACTTCCTTCTGTTATGGATATTACTTTAAAATGTAATCATCACACTAATCATTTTTCTAAATATTTTTGTCGACTGAATTATTATAATACCCACGTAGCTGGCTTATTGCATGATACTTTGTTAAGCGAGTAACATGCACAGCGCAATATTCACCAACAAANAAGCGAGTAACATGCACAGCGCAATATTCACCAACAAACAAGGTATCATTATGATTACTCTACTATTACTTCTCATTGCCAAAGAACATCGTGCATTTAGTTTTTATGCTGAACTTTATAAAAAAATGCAAAAGGTTGTGGCATGACAAGATTGTAAAAAGCCGTTTTGGTGCTGTGTCAATGTCATTTGCTGGAGATGTTGGATGTACATGATCTTCTACATGGCTATATGGAATTAGATTTTTTTAGTTGTCATTAATTTCGTTTATCCTGCTTCGGCCAAAGAATTTTCTCGAGAAACCTGCAATTTTCTCCTGACTTTATTACCATTCATTCACTCACAATTACGCCCATTAGTCAAAGATATGGTTAGAAAATTACATTTTGTCTCCGAGGAATAATGGAGACATGGAATTAATTTTATGATGAAAAAGGCATTTGTTTACGGTCCAGAGTTGCTAACACTCATTCTCATACAGTGTCTCTCGCTTCATGAATGGGTGAGTAGCAAGTTTCAACTGCGCCTTGAAACTTTGTAGGTGTAGAATAGATTATAACTTTTGTGAGCATTTAGGAACGATTTTCAACAGGTTAGTTTTTACACAAAACAAAAACTCTAAAGTTTACTCGTCTTCTAATATAGCATGTAAGTATTATGGTCAGCCCATTCACTAGTTGGGAGAGAACAGAAAGACAATAGCTCGTTGAGATATTTCGGTATGAACAATAAATACATCGTAGTCTGTTCATTACTGAAGGTACAAATTAGCTAATTGTGCAATAAAAATCCTACCTCTCTTGAGCTTGCATCAAAAAAAATGTTTAGCTTTCATTGTATGCATATTGTATTCAAACTTGTGTAAGGCTAAAACTACAAAATGAAAATTTTAAAATGAACACGGATTGTAAATGTTTTACTCATCTTGCCATGGAGGGTAGATATTTTGACATAACTTTGCCAAGTGCAGATTCATGTGTCATAATACAGATCAAATTATATCAACCGAGACGCACTAATATGTAATACGGAGACTGTCCGGAGGCGACCATACGGCACGTATGGATCTTAACAAATTATCTTTCGTTTTTTAAAAGGGGAAAGGTTTTTTCTGGACCCCACTCCACGGCCAATTTGTGCTCAGGTGGAATGACAAAAGGTACAACAAAAAATAATTATCTGTGAGCATCCCACTCGTCGTGGTCGGATGGGGTATGGTTGATTTTTTTTTTGTCATTTCCCTTGTCCCCAGTATTTTTTCCCGTATTTGACTCATCCAAGGAAATGAAATGAGAAGTAATGAATAGCTATGTAATGCCGACAATAATTGTTGGCTTTGCCGGGAATGGAGCCCTAACTTTATTTTCATAGTTTATATGACAAGTGCAGCCCTTCTTTGGACAAATGAAGGAGGGAGACAGTTTCGCATTTCCATATGGCCCATACCGGACAAAAAGGCGTTTCTATGAGTGTTCTAATGAACGCGGAATCTGATTAAAGATATTGCCGGTCTGTACAAAAAATGTTTCCATATTTTTCAGAAAAAAAAAATATCATTCACGCACATGACATTAGTTCAGCACGCTCCCAAGCTCTATTGTTTCGTACAGAAACAAATGATCAACACTATTTTCATGTAATACGCAGTAATTTGCTTTCCTGTACAAAAAAAATCCTCGATCAATGTTTATTCTACATTATTACCTGTTGCTGCTGACGAGTTTTGTCTAGAAAACAAGCCCACGTCCATATTAGTATTTATCGGATAACCCTTTTTATATTCAACTCATTTCCAGACTACTTTGTCTTCCCTGTCAATTATTTTCTCGAAATATTGAGTTTTTGTTTGTTTAGTGAATTCACTCATGATTCCATCAAAAAACTATTGGGTATAATAGTTTAACCTAAAAATCCCTCCAACACGCACACGCTAATATAGTATCACCTCAGTACATGATACAATAAGTAATTACAGTTTCCTTTTTTTACAAGTAGTCCATTCACGAACGAGCGTTTAGCCAAAATCCAATACATTGTCTGCTGTTTTCTACTTATCAAGAGTAGTTAATATTAAAGGTGATAATCTATAAGTCAACAAAATAGCTACAGGCTGTTGTATGATTTTTTTTACTGACCAGAGCCGGAGTCATGACTATGACTGGACATCGATATTATATAAAGAGAGGATGCCACTCATGGAACAAGCTTGTTTTCTATAAAACGAATGAGTGTATGGATGATGATGATGAGACGGTGTGGTCATTAAGTAGTGAAAAGTATATTACACTGGTGATAAGAAGGAAGGAAGAAGACAGCCCACGTTTTCGGTCTGTTGCTATTACACTGCTTTGCAGCTGGAGAAGAGAGAGAGAAAAAAATGATTTAAGACCACCCCGGAGCACTTCCAATTTTATTGGGAATGTATGTCTGCGAGTTAGGCGTCTGAGGAGATTGTACCAAATCAAGTTACGAGAAACTGAAACTGATCTACACACTGAATGTGCAGATCATTAAAAGCAGGAGAGATTCTGGTTTTTTTTGGTAGTGTAACAAAAACACACAAAGGGATTTTAAACAGAAGTCAGACATTTTGCAGATTATCCGAAAATGGTGAGAAAATTATAGTTATATTAACTAATATAGATAATAGGCATCAACCTTAGTTCCCGTTCAAGCATAAATTCATTGCGCAAACTCAGTGCGAAACCTGCATAAAAAAGGTGAAGATGATTAAGTTTCTTAGGAAATCATGCTGATGGTGATTGAGCGGAAAATGATGTAAAAAACGATAAGCAAGGTACAAGTTCTATGTGTCATGTCATGATCCACTCATTCAACAATTTTCTAGTTCATTTGGTCATCTAAACGAGAGTTTGTATGATGCGATTTTGAGCTAGTGAAATAACTACCTGAGAAAATGAACCATATCCGGTCATTGAGTCGGTGTTGTAGTATATGCCTCAAAGCAAACAAGATGGATTCATTCATCCGAAACAAAAACATAGTGTCTACACACAATATTCAGCTTGATGAGTTAGACAAACTAATGCAATTGTGTACACTTGTTGTACAATGTCGAGCCGGTCGTCTTTTCAGCAAGAGATAAAGGTAACATAGCGTGAAAAAAGGTTTAAAAAGCTGATCAGAGTGGTTGATTGCTGTTTAGAATGACACAATGAGAGGATGCGAGTGGTTACGCGCTGGAGAAAATTATAGTTTTGCTTCTATTCTTTGGCACCATTACTCTACAGCCTTATTGAATGGGTTATTAGCGGCTACTTTTTACTCTTTTGTGAGCAAACACAAGCACTGGTATTTATCAGAAATTTTCCAATCATTTCTCATGTTTGGATGACTGTTCTGTTATCCGTTTCGCTTGAAATTGACGCGTCACTGGCATTCAATAAAAAAAACTCCTAAGTTTATAATCGGTAAACTTTAGTTTGAAATATAATGCATATGACATTAACAACAGCATTTGCTAACAAGTCAAGGAACTAAACACATTTTCTTTTAAGTATGTTTTGACACTAATAAATAACCTTAAAAGAACATAAGCGCTTATATGAACATGTCGCAGACAGCAAATTCGCAGTATCCAACCGATTTGTGAGAAGCTGAGTCATCTGAGTTAGTTAATGAATGCGATACGCAGTTACGCAGTGTAACACTACGTCTGAGTTGCCGTGTCTAACCAGACGTTGTGCTCATCTATCTTGTAACATGTCATGCCATAAATAGAATTTTCTTAATGGTTGCATTGACACTTCGTTTCGCAGAAGCGATATGAAAACAGCGTAGTTTACTCTTTACACATGCAAATGGATAAACTGGTTATGCTTGAGCTTCACTGAAAAATTTGTTTACATGGAAAGCATTTTGGAAGTATGAGCTTTCCAAAAAAGATATCGGTGCTCATGCAGAGCTACGTGCGTTCATCTAACACTGAAAAATGGAAACGTATGGCATGGATGCGGAGATTTTGCAAAAACATTCATACACGCATTTGTGCAAAACTTATGGATCTCTTGTTTCAAGGACTACATGGAAATCGTTCGATCATATCAGTACTGTGGTCTGTTCCACAGCTTAAGACAAACTATGAGTTGAGTAGGTTGGAACGCTATAAGCAAACAGGAATCTTTGTCGGGTTAAAGGTCAGTTCACTTCAAACTCTTCTGTTTTACTGATTGTGTCCTGTTTCCCGTAGCTGGTAGTCGAATACTGTATAGGGGTAATATATACTAAGTGTTTAATAAGTTTTTTATGAATGTGAACTTACAAAATATACAAATATAAAGTGATATATTATGCTAATGTTGAAATTTCCAAATATTTATGTAAGCATCTGCTGTCAAATCTTATATGAATATCTTGCCCATGTTTATCTTACCAAGAGAAGAGTATTTTTATCAAGTTTCAACTTTACTCTTAATCTCAATTTTGTTTACGTTATGAACGAATAACTGAAATGACTGATATCACACTGGATCGAGAATTAAAAGGTGTATGTCTTTGAAGTTTTTTTGATTTATCTATAAGAAAATCTGTTGAATTTTGACAAGAAATTTGTGACTTTCACAGGTCGAAGCCCCTCATCGCGATTGGCATGCCAACAGACTACCATTAACAACTGGATCAGTGTCTATGGAAACTCTGCCAGAAAAACTTAAAACACTCGTAAAAGCCTTGCCATACGGACATAGAGAGATAACATTGGCCAGTCCGTTTTAGTCAGTAAATTTCAAGTTTAGTGCAATGGGCTTGTTTTTTAAAATAGCCCGTATAATTAGGGCAGTGTTTCGTACAATTTTTGTAATCATTAACAATTGTTACTGTATTCCAACATATACTGTTTGGTGTATAACGCTTCAACCAATCTATTTCATCAAGCCAGCATGGTATTACAGAATTGAAGGGATTCTCTTCGATTGGCTGTTAACAATGGTCGCTATATGGAGCTATTCCGCTGGATATCGTATCGTGGAAACAGGCGACAACATGGAGGAAATAATCAACTCTGAAACACTAGTCCTTGTAAATCACCAGTCAACTGGAGACGTTCCAATGCTAATGCATTGTTTCACCTCTCGGAGAAATTTGCTCAAGAATCTCAACTGGCTGATGGATGCCATTTTTCGTTATACAAATTTTGGCATTGTGTCCACGCTTCATGGAGACTTCTTTATTCAAGCTGGGAAGAAACATCGCCAGGCATCCCTGAGACACTTGGAAACTTACTTACAAACCAAATTTTTGCCAAGACAGCGAAAGTGGATGGTACTGTTCCCCGAAGGAGGGTTTTTGCGAAAACGTAAAGAGGCCAGCAAGCGATACGCAGCTAAAAACAACTTACCTGACCTTGAGCACGTGACTATTCCGCGTATGGGTGCTATTCAAACAATCATCGAGACTCTTCGCAAAGCCGATAGTAATCAGAATGGAAGTGACTGTGAAACCGGTTCGCCCAACAGACAACTCAAGTACATTTTAGATGTAACACTTGCGTATCGTGATGGAATACCCTTAGGAATGGACGATATTGTTACTGGATACCCAATTACCCTGCCAAGTACGGATGCACTACAAGATTTACCCACTTACTGAAGTGCCTCAAGAAACTCCACAAGAATTTCAAAATTGGCTCGTTGGCTTATTCATACAAAAGAATGCTGTACTTGGGAATTATTACAAAACAGGAATATGGGACAGTGAAATAGAAGTGGACAACGAGTCCCAAGATGTCCGAACCGGTGAAAGATCAGAAATTTCCATGGCCACGAGTGCAACTTCCACAGAAGAATCATTCCGCCGTAGGATGCCACATGAAAATGACGTCATATCGGATTCAATAACTGAAGATTTTGGTGGCGGAGGAAAGTTCAAATTGGAAGAAGAACGACATGTAAAATTAGATTTGCTCAGAGCTACAATTCTTCACTTTACTTTTATTCTTTCCACATCCTTCCATGTTTTTATGGGTTACTTGATATACAAGGCAATAGCTCTTAGTGTATAAAGCATTTGTTTTAAAAGACTGATTATTTTCAGATCTGCTATTAGCTGACCAGTTGTATAAAAGCCTTCTTTTAATCCTTGTTTCCATCAATGATGACCAATGGACGGAATGTTTCCTATTTATAGTGTTTGAAATAGTTGTTATGTATGGTCTTGACATGAAAATATTTTTTACCATCAATAAAAACCTGCTGTTTGGTTGCAGTAACAGTTGACACTGACTAAGCCCTTTCTTTCATAATTCCACTCCATGTCTGTTCATGATTCTGAAATATAAACTAGATTCGGTTTCATTTTGATATTAATCACTTTGAAACTAATATTATATAATAGCCACATAGCCATAACTACCGTGTTGATATTAGATTTAATATTTTAGAAGACATACTTGAGAAACTGGCGAGAGGAAAGGGATGCTAGTTTCAAATGAAGCGACAAAAAGGTTGGCTTCCATAAACTAATAAACCCACTGATTCACAATTATGTCCGCCCCTTTTAAGCCCTATAAGGATGATTTTCACAATGATGACTACAAATAACCAACAATGTGCACACGCTTCAACATGATTATGCAGTCAACAACATGGTAATCTCAAGAGAGATTCATATCATGCACACAACAACGCGCTAATACCATACTTTTATTCGGTGGATTGCGTACATAATGCATAATATGAAAACAAAAATCAGACTCAAGAGCCCTGTCGGCAGTTTTGTAAGTAGTTTAATTGCCCAGAGTCATGGAATGGGTTTTGTGGTGTTTTCGGAAGGGAATGCTTTTCAGCTCGTTTCGGAATTCTTCTCCGGTGTACAGCCTCCAGGGCTTAGCAAATCTACGCATTCGCTCCAGAAGTAGACAAAGTGTGCGTGAGTTCAGGTTCTCTTGTCCAAATCTGGGTTTGCGC
>JAAXOA010001853.1:0-14686 GCA_036561885.1 Salina celebensis
TGTGGTTTGCTAGGCAAAGCTAGGATAAAATACAAAGATCCTTTCAGACAGGTTGCATTGCATTTTGGTCACGGTAGGGTATTTTCACCGTGACAGTCACAAAACCTTGGAGTACCCCCCACCCCATGTCACGCGATGTCACAAAATTTTACTGGACCCTCCCCCCTCAGCAGCGTTACGTACTTTTTGAATGGCCCCATAGTTCTGAAAACCTTGTTTTGTAGGAAATTTATACACAGTAAGCCCCAAAAGTATTTGATACTGGCAATCAAACAGCTTGTCGTTTCGAAACACAAATATAACTTGCTGTATTCGGAAAATTTCTCCCAAACGTGCAAATTCTTCCATAACTCCATTCTCAGGTTAAGATTTTCGGTAGCCCAGAGTTCTTCTCATTTCCTATTTTGCTCCTTAGTCCTATTTAACTTTCACCCGCACCAGGCCGTTGGTTAAACATCACCCGGTTACCACTGCGTTATTTTTTTACTCCTATTCTGTTTGGTGCAACCACACGCTATTCAGGCCAATTTGGTTTTCATCCAGCATCCTTTCATTTCGATCGCTATCCTTTCTACACTTAACATTTTTCTCTTAAAAACTTTGTTCACTTTTTCGGCCGCACATCCTGAGCCCAATTCTCCTCGAAAGATGCCGAGTCAACCGAGAGAAAAAACTAAATCTTCGCCAAGCTTGAGGGTTCTGGTCTCACGTACTGATACACAAAGAGATATCCAGTCGGAGAAAGCTTGTCGAGTGGAGAAGAACTCTTCTTGTTCTTCTCTTATAGTATTTTTCATTTTTCGTCGCTCATCTGCTCGTAACAAAATATATTCAATACTCTATACATATTGTAAGCTTTCACTTTTGCAGACTTTCACTTAAGTCTATAGAGCCCTACTTTCTTTTATTTGGAAACTGTAAACAAACTTGCAAGTGTTGTTATCAACAGAATACTGATTTTATCTGTATTTTTGTAACCAGGTGAAAGGCCCTTTTAAGTTTAGGCCAGACTACTTTCACCTGGTGAAAGTGGAGAAAGTTGAAACACCAACAAAGCTCCGAATTTTGAAAGAGCACAAGCCTTTGAGTGGCATGATGATCAAAGTGATTAGACCGATTCGTTACAAAAACGGACACGTTCATATTTGTCAGCATTACAGCCAACAGCGGCGTGGAAGTTGTCTAAGGAGCACACAAGGATGGAACCATGTCAAGTTCCTCTTGTCGGCATTAATAATTTCTACTACGGTGGCAGGTAAGAGGATTCTATCCAAGAGAAAACAGTAATTGAGCTTGAGAGGCAAAATGACTTTCACTGTCGTGTTTTGGCTTATTTTTTCAGATATTTTCGGATTTTCCACGATAATCGTAGAAGCCAACCCAGATGCAAAGAGGCTTTATGACGATCTCCTCAGTAATTACAATCGACTCATTCGGCCTGTGGAGAACAACTCGGAAAAACTCACTGTCAAATTAGGACTCAAGCTTAGTCAACTTATTGATGTGGTAATGTAACAAAAAATCATTATTCGTATTTTAGAGAAGGTTATTCAGAAAGATGTCGTTCCAAAGTTGGCAAAGATCAATCTAAATTATTTATGAGGAGCATAAAACAGGAGAAAGTAAGGATTGGCTACTGGACAGCATCTAGGAGAATCTTGAATGATTTAGTAATGCTTTTGGATAGTGCTAGGGATGAAATGTGTTCATCTGAAAGACGTAACGACCAGAATTCTAAACAAATACTCAAGCCTGATCGGATTACGGTTGAATTTGGCATTCAACGTATTCGAAGGCTTGAGTGGCACCATTCGCATGCATGGCTATCCTGAAGTTCAGGTGTATATACTTCGTGTGCTTTCACGGTAACTTTCTCTACCTTAGGATTAGTCTTGTATGATCCGAAAAAGAAAATTCATTCGTGCTGTCCTTCATGTTATTCACTGAGCATAAGCATTTGCATTAAAAGGAACCATAAATCATCATTTATTCAATAAGTTTGCATGTAGGGAGATATACATTCTAAAGCTTAAAAATTACAAGTCATGCTTTTATCGAAACATTTGTATCCTCCGATTAAATTCTATTAGTATAATAATAAAGCACTAATCACGGCGTGTAAGTTTGTCCAGAAGGAGAAAGTTCAAGATAACTTTCACTATGTGCAGATGCAGCACTGATCTATACAATAGTTTGTGGAAAATACCATAGCATAATCCTTCCAAACTAGCTAATAATGTATTGTCCTTCGACAAAGTGAAAGCATGCTAACACGGAGAAAGTTAGTCCAAAGAAACTATAAATTATCTTTAAAAAACAGCCATAAAACTTATAGTTTCGCTTGGATTTTTCTCCTGGGCATCTTTGCCCTGTTAATGATCCTTGCGCTTGCTCTGCTTTATTAAAGACGTCAATAAGATTTCAAAACATGCTTTTACTTTATTACCTGACACTTTCACCACAATAACCACCAAAATCTGGGTTCCCCAAGCTGTAGCATGCTTTCTCCTTCCGGTTTTCCTTATCTGCATTCGCACTCAAGCAAATGACTTTTCTCTTTCAAACTTTCCAAGGTTTTTGCTGTCGAAACCACGCCGTCTTCTTCAGAAATTATGTCATTTCTTTTCACATTTTGTATTCATAGAAAATATGAGCGGTGACATGGATTTTGACGACAAAAACCTTTCTAATGACAACCCCAGCCATGTCGCATTATTGAAAATGGGACAGTAAATTGCACTACCATTTTTGCTTTCACTTTTGCACTAAGCCAGCTTTTCTTTTTTTCGCAAAGGCCCTTCTTTTGTCCTTTATTGCTTTCACTCTGAGAAACCGGACATTTTCTACGTGCAGCCAAAACAAGACAGTTACGTTCCTGCTATTTATGTAAATGGCTTTCTCGTCCAGGCTCATACTTTCCCTTCCTTTCCCTCAGCCTGCTTCTCATGTCCTTTCTCCTTTTCGTCTTATTCTCTTCTAATGTGTTTCGCAACCTAAATTATATACAAAAAACAGAACTTGGCAGATTACTATAACACCAGAGAAAAACACAAAACTACATCTATAACTATTCTCGTTTTCAAGTACCGGAAACGCTAAACCTCGCCGCGTTTTTTTCTCTTTGGCTTCTTATAAATTTTACAACATTGCCAAACACATTTACCGTTTAGCTTTCGGAAAAAATATCATGTTATCCCTTAGCAACCTATTTAATAACCCATACATGTCTTGCTTTCTCCAGCCCAGTGCTGTTATCATAAACCTTTTTCGGTTTTATTTATGAAGAAAGCCATGTAAACAAACAGATCAACAAGACGCAGTCACCCTACCAAATATATTTGTACTTTTAGCGTGTTTATGCTTTCATATATCTTTCTCAAACTTATCACGCAAAACTTTCTGGATTTCTACGCCAAAAGTTTTATTCCGTGTATATTTCTATTATTGAGGTTTGTTATGGTAGTTTTAACCCATATTTTTAACTTTAATTCGTTATTGTCTAACAAAAAAACTTTGGCTAGAGATCATAAATTATATTGTTTACTAAAATGTCCACATCGATCACAAAGTATCCTCATAACACTCAAACTGTAGTGGTTATAAAAGTTTAAGTATGACTAAAACGATTTACGGTATATGGCAAGGCTTTCTCCGCTTTCTTTCTGTAATGGTTTAAATTACATCACGTTTCCTAATTGACACTGTTTTTATTGGATGAGCCGTCAACGAAATTGATTCTAGCTATAAAATCAGCCTTTAGTGAAAGTACAGGAAATTCGGTTTTCACTGCGGCTCATTGAGCGTGAAAGCGTACATATATTTTGTAGCATCGACGAAAACCTCATTTTGGGAAAACACAGTTAGCAGAATTGAGTTGTGCCTTTTTTGCATCAAATTTTTGTGCAAGCTTTTTCTCAGCTTTCACTCCCGCTGAATTTGAAATGGTTGCATATAAAAGATCATTTTGCGTCATAAGATGGGTTATATTCAGTTATCGTTAGGTGGGATTATTTGGGAAACTCATGACCAGAAAAACTAAATAATTTAGGCAGATTTATAATGAATAAGAATGGGAATGGGAAGATCCTCATGTAAATTTAAAACGAGATGGGACACCGACAGAATCCCAAACTTTCACTAAGAATGTGAAACTTTGCAGAAAAATGTGGTTTGCCCAGGTATTTAGGAAGAATGCGGTTGGGGCAACGGTAAAGTAGAAAGGAATGATAAAGCATGCATACAAAGTTTTAGTTTCAGAAGATACCTGGTAAAGAATAATGATTTGGTTTTGTTGATTGCAGAATTTGAAAAATCAAATAATGACAACAAACGTCTGGGTGGAGCAGGTAAGTGAAAGCACGACTTGTAGTTAGATCAAACAACACACATATGTTCAATGCCGGTTGCCATTTTGATTTGATGAAATGCCTAAATGCACAGAGAGTTTTCCATTTTATATGATAATCAGTTGCATTGTGTGCCTGAACTATTCTGTTTGGCGCAAATTTTCACCCAAATATTCAGAGAATGCTCTGATTTTGTTTACTTCAATGTTTAACTCAAAATCTTTCTTCTCTATCAATATCCAATGCTGTATATGACTATTTTTTGCTAAAAGGGGACAATAAATGTCATACAAAATAGAAAATGACTGGCACGTATGTTCCTCCACCTGTCAAATATACTAAGACCCACATCCTCCTTTTACCTGTCTATTTATTCGAGCTCAAGAACTTTCTCTACTTTCACTTCATAAACATAAACCTTCGTCAACTTACAATTCACGTCTCATCCTCCTGGGCGTTTTTTATTTCCACTTGACGAGAATGTATGGGGGAAAAAGCAAGATTAATTGTTGTGCAGTCTCTGTGACAGAGATAAATCTCATCGTGTGCTAGTATCTACTCAAGTGCCACTTTCTCAATTGTAGTCTACAGGATACAATGTTTTGTCTACCTTTCCAGTTTCAAGCAATGGCGTTGATACGCTCCAGTGGCTGGGTATTTTTCAGCTTATTATTTCTCCTTGTGCGATTAGTCATTTTGAGAATCCTGTCAACTGTCACTTAACTCATGTAACATATGACAAAAACATATCAAACTAAAACGGTGAATGGTTGTTACGTGCAAAATATGATTTACTGATTTGATATTCATTATGCCTTTTACTTTCTCTAGAAATGGATGGATTATAAATTAAAATGGGAGCCGGAAGAATACGGAGGTGTGGAACAGCTTTACGTTCCTTCCGAACATATTTGGCTTCCTGACATTGTCCTCTACAACAAGTAATTTGACCTTATATAAACGTATATGTCTGTATTTTATGTAGTGTACACTACTATATACATTCAGATATGATTTTGGTTATTATTGCATGCAACTTACTTTCACTTTGCTCATTAATTTCTCGTTACTTTTCCCTACATATTTTCTTTTGTAATCTCCTTTTTCTGTTTAGTGCTGACGGAAACTACGAAGTAACCCTGATGACCAAAGCGACACTTAGCAGCACCGGCGAAATTTTATGGCGCCCTCCCGCCATTTACAAAAGCTCTTGTGAAATCGACGTCGAATACTTTCCCTTCGATGAGCAAAGCTGTTCAATGAAGTTCGGCTCTTGGACCTACGACGGCTTTCAAGTCGATCTCCAACACATGGAGCAAGGTCCAGGCTCCAATTTGGTTCCAATTGGAATCGACCTTAAGGAATTTTATCTCTCCGTTGAATGGGACATTCTTGACGTTCCTGCCCGCCGTAATGAAGAATACTATCCTTGCTGCCCGGAACCCTATACAGACATAACATTCAAACTGACCATGCGGCGTAAAACTCTTTTTTACACTGTCAACCTAATTATTCCCTGCGTTGGTATCAGTTTCCTGACCGTTCTTGTCTTCTACTTGCCATCCGACTCCGGAGAGAAAGTAACCCTGTGTATTTCCATTCTGCTTTCACTCACTGTCTTCTTCCTCCTGCTGGCTGAAATTATTCCACCGACAAGTTTGGCAGTGCCGCTTCTAGGGAAATACTTGTTGTTTACGATGGTCCTTGTTACGCTATCGATTATGGTCACAGTCGGTGTCCTCAATGTTCACTTCAGGTATATAGCCCATAAGCTTCATAGCATAAAATTACCACGTCCACACTGTTCTTAGTGGATGTGCTAAATATGTTCAGTATTACTATCGGGGATAATAATAAGAGTACAATTTATAATGACTATGATTTACAGGTCCCCATCCACCCATAAAATGTCACCATGGGTGAAAAAAGTGTTTTTGGAGTTTATGCCACGCGTGTTGTGCATGAAACGGCCGGAGTATCATCCACGCTATGCGTTCGAAAGTGATTTCACCGGAAATGGAAACGGGGGTGGGAACGGGAATGGAAATGGGGCTGAGTATGGAATGGGGTTCGGCACTGGGTAAAAAATCTATATTTTTTATAGATTATTGAGGGAAACTTTGAAAATCATTTTGAGCAATATTTTTCTTGGTTATTTATAGAACTATGCGACGCGACAGTTATTACGACAGTAGTCCTCGTACTGAATCCAGTGTGGACCAGTCCCGGCATGTGAAATATTTCTCAGATGATGGCAAGTTTTCTTAATAACATCAAACATGCAAGAATAATAATGCAAAAATCTATTCTTCTTCCGCCTGTTAATTACGTTTTGGATATCATATTGAAACACGCAAGCTGTTATCATGGTGGCACACGTCATTCTTGCTTTTCAAAAGAAAATGATTGTTTTCTTGGAAATATACCTTGTAGCGAGCAACTTCCATTGTGCTAATTGATCAAGTGTGAAGAGCACCAGCTGCTTTGTATTTTCTTTGGATGTTTTGACGTCTCTCAAAACATGATATTTTCCTTTTGCTCGACGTCAAAGGCAAAAATATTGAGAATATTATTTGGTATTTCATAGATTTGGGCATGAATCGCGCTTACAGCCCAGAAGTACTGGCTGCCTTGCAAAGCGTACAATTTATAGCGCAGCATATCAAAGACGGGGATAAAGATAATGAGGTAATCAATACGAATGTTAACAAAATTTTGTGTCACAGCTCATTAGCTAATTACAATTTAATATGCTGTATATCTTTAGGTCATTGAAGATTGGAAGTATGTTGCCATGGTGCTAGACCGATTTTTCTTATGGACGTTTACCCTCGCTTGTATCCTCGGCACTTGTGGAATTCTTTTCCAAGCTCCTTCATTGTACGACACTAGAACTCCGATTGATCAACGGCTGTCGGAAATCTACTACCAAACTCACCATGGACCGCCGACAATACGAAATCCACACGACTAATCGAAATTTAATCAATATTTAATAGAAAACTCGAAATTGTCTTGAGTTACTCTAATTTTAACGATTTTCATTGAATGGATGAACGTTTACTGGGTGTGCCTGTAGATATTGTTTGAGAGGTTAACTAAATTAATTATAATGTGAAATAACATACTGACGAACAATCATTGGATATGGATATTAGTTCAAGTTGGTTTGGCTGCAAACGCCGTAATGAGTTTACAGCAATGGTAAAGATATTATTGTGAAAATTGCAAGAAATATGTAGAAAATTCAAGATTGCTATATCTACAGAAGCGCTACTTCAGTATGTTGAGCGGGAACTTGTTGACAAGATTTGTTCAGGAGAAAATCGGTATGGTTTAATTCGAAATCCATTAGAAATCAATGAAGATATCTCGTAAATAATTCCCGTCAACAAGTTCCCACTCAACCGAGATAAGGTCAACTCTCCATGGGGATTTTTCAAGATGTATCAATCTTGGGAAAAAGGTTTTTTCGAGTAACATATGCCCAGCTCAATCTGGAACAAAAATCTGTAATCAATACTCAACTAAACAAGTAAAACGTTTAAAATATACTATCCATAAAATAGGATCATTGTTAAATATAAACATGTTCAAAGATATCTGAAGTATCGAGTACAGGCGAGTGATTGCACATAAAATATTATTAAACTCTGAATTTTAACTATGATTAAATACGTACGTATTAATGAAGTTGGCATGACGCGGCAGCTGGTAGTGAAAATTAAGCTTAATGCCATTCGTAAGAAATTGGAAATTGATCATTATAACGTAGTTTTAAGGTCATAATGTCCACAACTCAACACGGAAGAACTTTGACTAGCTGTTTTGTTAACATATATTTTTGCAATATAACCGGGCGGCCTGGTTTATACGCTGGAGCACTGGTGTACAACATGGCGCCCTAGTTTACACTCTGGTGCAGTGGCTTATACCCTGGCACCCAGGTGTAAAATCTGGCATCCTGGTTTAAACCCAAGCGCCCGGGTTAACAACATGCCGCCATGGTCTACACCACGCTGCCCTGGATGACACTTTGCCGCCCTGGTTCATTCCCGGGCGCCCCTGTTATACGATGGCGCCCTGGTTAAACACTGGTGCCATAGTTTATCACCTGGCGCAATAGTTTAAAATCTGGCGACCTGGTTTATACACTCGCCCGCATGTTTATACGCTGGCACTAGAGATGGGAATTACGCACATGTCCACGGGTGACCCGTACCCAAGCCCATGACTTTGGCCTGGTCGGCCCGCCCGTACCCGTGCCTTCAGACCAGTTGCACTAGCCCATACCCGTGCCTTCAGTCTAGTTGCACTAGCCCGTACCCACGGGCGCGCATGGGTACCCATCAGATTTTTTTTAACCCGGGCGTATGTGTACATGACATCAGGAAGGAGTATTACTAAAAAGATAAAAATGAGCAAACCCGAAACTACAACCGATGACGAATTCGCGACTTTTATAGCGAAAAAATATTTCTTATTTCGCACGTAGATTGAAAGACAGTTTAAGTCTAGAATCCGCCTCAAATGAAATATTAGAATCGTAGTGAGTGAGTGTTTTGGAATTGCAAGTTTTCTGGATGAGTTTGAACAAGAATCGCAATGCAAGGAGCGAGACTGATCCCTCACTCATTCTGGTGATTAGTCACAACATCATCTTTATCCAGCTATTTGCCATATACAACCATGCGTAGGACTTTTAAACCAAATTAGTTCATTGCATTTGTATGGCAAGAATAAACAATTGTGGAACGTAATTGTCGCATGTGGATGTGGAATCTTAAGTTTGCTAAATTTGTATTTATAATCTAATGCATGGACGACCGAACCTCTAAGCTTTGGATTTATCAAAGACATGCCAACTAATCTGGATGTATCAAGAAATAAATAAAATTGTTTTCAGATTATGTTTTATGTGTGGAATCCAGGTAAACGCCAAGTAAACTATCAATTAAGTGCATTTGAAAGCCATGTTTCCATTGAATGTGTCAGAAGCCCGGCGCAAAATTTTTACCTAATTTGAAATGAGATTGCTACGTTTATGAATATTTAGGGTTGAATCGCATGTGCCCAGTTTCAGTTCATTAAGGATAATGAAATTGAGTATGTGCGTTTCTCAGTCATATTGTATGCATGCTCTCCACGGGTCATACCATTAGACTTAGACCAATGACCACTTCCTACGAAGTTTTGAATTTTTAATATTTTCGGAATATACGTTTATGTGCGTAAATGAGCACCTACATGGATCATTTTCGTCATCTCAATTAAAAAGGATGAAAGTTTTCCTCAGTCGTATTTTGCTGAGACTCCTGTAAGGCTATTCCTAGCTATCCATATGAAGTGTCAAGCCTTGGCGGCTGAGGTGTATGTTTGGGAAAAATGAAATAAATCTTTCCATATGCATTCCAGATTAAAGTCCTCAGGGTCGTTGGCTGTTTAATCAATCATTTTCAACGGTGCAAACTGATTAGAAGGTTATCCGTGAATGTTCACCAACGATGATTGGGAACAGCAATCAATACGAAAATCATCTGACTTCTTCCAATGTTTTCATTTTCTTTATTGCATTATAAATAACAAATTAGTACACGCACTTATTGTTTTCTTGACCACAATAGTATAGAATACTTTTTTATTTATTTCTTCGTAATGATAAATAACGCTTCAATATATGTGTATATGCCGTGTTCAGCATATAACATTTTTTTGCTTATAATATTATCATTCATAACACATCAATCAAAAAAGACCTTGAAATATTTTTATTTACCCTTGCATATTTTCCTTGATAGACAACTCAAGTTGTAAGCAACCAAACTCCTTTTACAAGTCATCGTGTATTTATACCAATGTTTTTTATATATAATTTTTATTGAGCAGGTTTTGTTCACTGAACATTGAACAAATTGATTTTTATTAACTTTCGTGAAATAAGCTACATTTTTTTATCATACACATATTGACTTAAGTATTTAGTGCCGGTGAACCCAAAGCTTTATTTTCCATCCATCCACCTCATGAAGCCCCAAATATATTTTGAAAGGAAACTCAATCTTGTTTATCTCAAGCCAATTTTACCACTTAAAACCCCATCCATTATGTAATTTGAGCGCTGATAAGTATGTAACAGGAAGCAGTTGTTTTCTCTCAAATTCTCAAAACTCTACATCTATCCAAAATAATGACATGTATTTTTTGTGTTCTCTAAGAAACTTGTAAAAAGTTACAAATGTTTAACGTGTGTTGCTGATAGTGTGAGCCTCTTGAGAATATCCTACTGCGAACAATCCGCTCTACAAAATCTCTACATAGTATCCTATATATCAATACGTACATATATTTCAAGTTTATACATCTTATTCTAGTTAATCTCATGCGATAACAAGATCCACCTTTATCTCATTTTAACACTCATCCTCTTCTAATCCCTTCGTAATCATCTATTTATGTGCACTTAACAAGCGATAATCTCAGTATATTTACAATCACACGTGATACTCTTCGAAACCCACCGGGAAAACTGTATCCTTCAAAGAGCTCACATTTTTACCTTCACATTTTTATTTGACACATTGAGTAATCAGGACATCCTTCAAAATATATCCTTTTAATATACATACAATCCTAAATACAGTTTACATTTTGACACACTCATTAAGCAAAAGTTTCACTGGCACATAAGAATTTCACATAGAAAATAATCACACGGAAGTAAACTCATTCAACTTAATAATTTTTGTAATGTTGTATTCAATCTTTTTCCGTATATTTTGATCATCACACAAGAGTTTTAATGTTTTAAGCAGTCATTCAGCACAAGCTTATGGATATTTTTGTATAATATAGAGTTTAAATTATTCACTAGAAAATTGTTCTATATTGGATTGTCATAGACCAACTGATGATAACAATCTGAGTTCTAGCGGCTTCCCCCAAACAACCGAAGCATGATAAGCATCACCTTTTTAAAAAACTGGGCAGGCTGCTGAGCTCTGCCCCCGTCCACCTCCTGTTAAATGTCAATATCTGGAGAGCTCGGTGCATTGGCAATAGTCGAAATGACTTTGTCAATGGCTTCACTGTAGTCGTAGAGAGCGGGCGCTTCCAAGAGAATCATTACGGTTCCTACGAAAAAGGCAGTGTTGAAGAGCATAAGGAAAATTCGGTCGAGAACCATTGCCACAAAGCCCCAGTCTTGATCTTCCTGTTAAATTGTGTCAGAAAAACAAATTTTATTTTTTATCTTGCAGACAAGGGCCGTAAAAATTTCGATTTTGGCCCGCATCCACGGCGGCCCTGCTTATTTAAAGGTCGACAAGAATAGTTTAAAGCCTTGGCCAGATATTGAAAGTGTACGTGCTTTTCAGACCATCTTTTTCTCTTTCGCCTGCTTCGTTACACAATCAAACCCCTGGGGAGAAAGTAAACAAGGAAAGTAAAATTGTACAATGGCTTGATCCAGTACTGTCAAGTGACAAGGATTGTAAGCTGACAAGTTTGTAGTCAAGTGATAAGAGATTAGATTACTGACGGGGTTTGGTGTGACACAGCGAGAGAGAAAGTTTGCTACACGAGAAAAAAATAGAGAATATTTTTTTAGATAGATTTTTTGTACCGAGTCAAACTCGTCCTGCCTCTGCATATGAGTTTGAATGAACTTGACGTTATGGATGGCTTTTTGGATTTCGAAGGGATACTTCTTCCTAGGATTGTCCGGATCGGGTCCATTAAGACCGTATGAGGTTGACGCCGGACCTGGGAATCCTTCGAGAGCCCCTTGCTCAAGGAATCCTGAAAAACCTTGAAGGCTTAAGCCGCTTAGGCGGGACACTCCTTGGAAGCCATTACAGCCTTCGTCCCGAGACCCTGTCGGAGATGCCCGGGCTGGAGAAAGTCGAGGAGAAAAGTAAAAGACAAACAAACACATATTTATTTTGTACAGGAGCCAAGACAAATTTCGTTTTGCTGACGTATAAACAGAAGATTTAGTGAAAGCTAATAAATCTCTGGGGAAAGCAAATTGGTAAAAGAGAAAAATAAAAGATGCTGACTTGGACAGATATCGTTTATTTTGTAGGAAATCTACGTGAGACTCATACTTGATTGGAAAAAGCACTTGTTTATTTTTCTCTCTACGTACCTGACGGTCCTTGAAAGTTATGAAGAACCTGATCGGGCACTCTCATGAGTAAAAACTTTGGTAGTATCCGAGTAAACACGTTGCGCACCCATGGCGACATTTTATGAGTTGACGGCTTCCGATAATGGACATTAAGGACCATTGTCGTGACCAGTACGGAGAATCCAACAAGAACCATTGTGAAGAGTAAATACTTGCCGAGCAACGGCACGGCGAGGGATGTACTCGGAATAATTTCAGATATGAGCAGGAAGAACATTGTTTGCGACAAGAGAATGGAAATGCACAAGGCCACCTTTTCACCAGAGTCGGCGGGAAGATAAAATACCAAAATGGACAGGTACGAAATGCCGACCGTGGGAATGATCAGGTTGACTGTGTAGAAAAGGGTGCGCCGACGAAGGGTGATGTTGAAAAATATATCTAGTAATTTACAGTGAAAGTGATTGAAAGTTAGAGAAAGTCTGTGAGATATCTTAAAATAGGGGCATACTGCGTACCTGGATAGGGTTCTAAACAGCAGGGATAAAATTTCTCGTGACGCTCAGCAGGAACGCTTAGGATATCCCACTCCACGGAGGGGTAATACTCCCTCAGGTCAATCCCCATTGACACCATGTCCTTTCCAGGCTCTTGGTCAATGTGCTTTAAGTCAATCTAGGTAAACAAACAAGTACATGTGTGGTTTTCATTTATTCTTCCAAGTAGAAAGTTGGTGAAAGTAGTCAAGAGGTGCTCCAACGGACAGTAGAAGTATGTACCTGAAACCCATCGTATGTCCAGCTGCCAAACTTCATGAAACAAGTTTGCATGTCGAAGGGAAAGTAGCGAACGTCGATTTCACAAGAGCTCTTGAAAATTGCAGGTGGCGTCCATCTCACTTTCCCGTCACTGTGAAGTACAGCTTTTGTCATTGTTGTAACCACGTAGTCTCCATCCGCACTAATTGCAAACAAAATTAGAACTCGATTTTGTGTACGTTTCACAAAGAGAAAATTGCTTTCACCGGAAGCGGAAAAATAACGTCTTACTTATTGTAAAGTACGATGTCAGGAAGCCAAATATTTTCGGACGGCACGTACAACTCAGTCACTCCACCGTACTCGTGCGGATCCCATTTAAATTTGTGATCCTCCCATTCCTGGTGAAAGTCAACAGAGAAAGCAATTGAAAAACGGGAAAACGCTTGATGCATATTTACTCAGCATTTTACAGACTTCCAAAAGTATATTTAATCAAATCATAACAAAAGGACAGTCCCTTAGGCCTATTCAAATAAACCTTTTAGTAAACCTTCCTGCGTCATCGGTAATGGCAGCTTTACAATTCAACTTATGATTACTTTTGCAATCCCGTTTTAAACGGTAACTTTCTCCAGAAAGGATTTTCGTTGACAAAAACATGCCTGTTGAAGCAAGACTTTCTTTTTTTCATCATACACGTATCCCTCCAGCTATGAAAATCTTTGAAAAAATATCATCAAAAACGGGTGAAAGTTTTAAACATTTTTTCCTCGTCTTCTTTTGATGAACAAAGGAAATCTTGCAGGAATTGTTGTAATGATGGTAATAATACTAAAAACTTTCTCCCGTGCCTATAAAATGGGAAAAACTCGTTTTATCAACTTTCTCTTTTGTTCAAACAAAAACAATGTAAATAAGCAAACGGAAACATCTTGTTTGTACGAGAAAAAAAACTCATTGTGAACTTTGAACTTACATGCTCCAGCCAAACGTTTGTTGTTAATATTTGATCCTTGAGATTCTGAAAGAGAATAAAAGAACGTATTAAAGGAGGGACCATTACAGACAAGGGGAAAGACTCAAGTGCTTTCTCGTATTGATCACAGCACCATGAATAGCAAAAAAATGAATGATTCACTTCAAAGATTACAAGTGATTCATCACGCTGAATGGGCTTCAGAACAGAAAGGTAAATACTCTAAAGAGGCAGAATAGACTTGAATGAGCTACCTGTAAATGAAATTGCAAATCGCTTTGATGTACTAAACCCTTCTCTTCGAATGAAAGCAGGTGAATAGATGAAAACCCGATTTTAGCAAACACGTTCGACTACAAACTCAAAAATGAACTGAAAAGAAAGCTTAAGAACAGGTGAAAATCGGTTTGAAAGAAGACATGAACAAACAATGAGTAAATTACGATTTCTTAACTTTCACCTTTCTCTTCGATTG
>JAAXOA010001854.1:0-14686 GCA_036561885.1 Salina celebensis
TTGTCTTAATAAAAGACGTAAAAGATACTTTTAGTGTTGTGTGCAAAATCAAAATCAATAGAGTTTTTTTTTCTTCCCACTGGTAAACCACATCATCGTATCATCTTACACGATAAGTATGCTGAAGCCACTCGTGTTTAAATATTTTAGGTCAATCCCATCCTATCAATATCAAATTTTGTTGTCAAATTTAATTTTAAAAAATCCAAATGTAGTACCGTGATGATGAGGATTAGAAATAAAGGATAGGATTTCTTTCTATAAGCAGTTGAATTGAATTCTCCGTACTTTTACACTCATCACCGTATCATTCACAATTTTCCGGAAGTCTCATACGTCATTGCAAAAAAAGTCATACGTCACATCATTGAAAGTATTTTATAAACAGATAATACATGAGATATAAATTATATCGCAGTTTTTTTTTGTGTCCTTGTGTCGTTGGAAGCACATTGTGAAGTAGTATTTTTGCTGTATTATTTTGTGCCGATTTCTGCTTCCACATCTCCTTTGATATAATACTTATATGCCTACAACCATTCCGTGTCTCATTTTGATTTTTGCGACAATTTGGCATGAATCCCTTTTTATAGTTTCCCGCATCTATACTTTTATTCGTTCTCTACAGTTCGGATTCTCTTTTCTTTCCTTTTGTCACGCCATGTCACCAAGCCCATTCCGGAAGAACAAGGCAAAAAACCAATTGTTCGTGATTTTTGACATCCGCATTGTTCTCGAGTAGGTCATACAAAAACATAAAAAGGTTAAAGGTGTGTTGCGTATGGTACTTCTTTCTACAATTTTCATCTGTTCACAATCTGAAAAAAAGTGCAATACTATCAGATCGCACATAAGAAAGTGAAAGTAGACAGTGAAAGCAGTTCACTCATTCTACTCATTGAGAGAAAATCACTACCCATTTCTCATATAACAACCTACTTATTCTGCTATGAATAAAACTTTTTGCGTATGTCGCCACACCGACAATAATAATCACACGGGGAGTAATCTAATGGCATCGATGAAAAAGGGTGAAAGTAGGGTAAAGGCGGTTGGTTGCACAATCTGCCAAATTCTGCACCTTTACGCTTTTGCTGATTATTTCTAGGATTTTACGTGGGAAAATGATGCTTTTTTGGTTGGCACGGGGCTGCCAAAAATGGCAGAGGAAATTAAATGGAGCGAGAACTGAAAATGTGCACAGGATGTGATATTGTTGTGTCTTGTGTCTATTTACAATATCACGACTTTTTGCGCCTTTCCCCAACTTTTTGATTGCAGCCAGGGAAAAAGTGTGCATAACGTCTTGCAATGTGGTTTAGAGTTTTTTTGTATGTGTGGTAACTCGCGATAAGAATTTCTCCACTCCGGACAAAAACGCAATTTAAGCTAGTCCTGGAAATAAGCACACATATTTTCACTTCCTGCGAAAGTATCAACAAAAAAGTCCATATAACCAGAGCTACTTCCAACATACATAAACAAACACAACTTTCAGTGGAGAAAGTCTAGTTTGTTTGCTTTACCACAACAACCCAAACAAAAGTTGTACTTGGTGGGAGGATGATGCTGCTTGCATATGTCTCAAATGACACAGGACGAAAACAGTTTTGCGAATGACTGCGTGAAATTTAAGAAGGAGAAACAAGAATTACTGTTGGTTTTTTCTTGAATTAGTAGAAGATGCTTTCTGGATCTGATGTTGTAGATAAAATTATAATCTGGGAGAGTGAAAACCGCCAATGCATTGGCAACCCACAGACAAGAAAACATTGAATTGTATGTATGAATAGCGTCATTTTGGTCAAAGAAATTTTGTTTGCACGTTGTTTTCCTGTCCAAAATTGAAATATTTATGAGTTTAGAAACTAGGTTATCAAAACCTTGCTTACGCAACATTAATCAACCACCGTGTCCTATGCAAAATTTGATTTGAATGCATACTTCGTATCACGTAAGGTTTAGCAGAAAGTCATATCAAACAGTCAAACACATATATTTAAACACATTAATACAATTTTGTGTAAAACCAATTAATATTTCCGACACACGTTTCAATTATGATGCAACGACTTGATACTACCGCTACCCACTAAGTCGTTCAAAATGTTTCGTAATAGTTTTCGAATAACCTGCCAAACGATCCTTTGTAAAATAACGCCCCATGTCATTGCAATAGTAAACATTTATTGTGTTTTTGATTTTCTTACACAATCGCAGGGGTTGGCTTTTAATCACCTATTAATTGTAATTTTATTATGAAAATTCACGTCGTGCCCTTGTCATTGGGAAATGTTTTGTTTGTGTTAATAATGTTTTCAACAGCAGTTTTCGAAGAAATACTCCCAGCAAAATAGATCGGATTGTTCTGTCAAGGATTCTTTAGTTTATGCTGTGTCAAACATATTATGTTTTAAATGTGGACTGGTTCAAACACTCTTTAGCTATAACGAATTTTCAATTCTTCGAAGATTAATATTAAAGTATATATCAATATTAAATGTACAACAAATATTAGTAAAGTATCGGGGGCAACTAGTGGACATTCAGTTGAGAGACTACAATTATTATACGAAAACTTGTGTTTTAGATGCAAGACTTTTTCATGTATATATACATTATTAAACTTGTATTTTAACTCTCATAAAATTAAACAGGGGGAAAATGTACATTTTTGTATAGATTCATAGTTACTTTGTGTTCTTTATGCCGATTATTAATCAAGTCTAAGTTCAATAAACTTTACAGATTAAGATTATGTAACTTTCAGGAAGTGGATTTTTAAAAAGAATTCGTAGGTATACTTGTGGTCTGCAGGCTTTTTCCAACCTCTTCGGTTGCGAAACTAGCACAATCGATAAAAACATCGGATAAAACCTTTTGTAATCCTGGAAAAGTCAATGTTGACCGAAATGAGCAAGCACTTTGTAGAATCACTTTTGTAATTTAATTGGTTTAGGTTTTCAGTATGCAGGGAAACAAATTTTCGATATAGCTTTGTGGGGGCACAGGATTCATTTTTGAACCTTTTCGAAAACGGAAATATGTGCACATCAGCTTACATGAGGTAATCTATCTTTTTCACAAGTTATTAGGAGATAGTAGTATACCTATTCCACTACTCCAATTTGGTTACATAAAGGATACTCAATGACCTTTAGTTAAACGACTTTTTCCTCGGCAGCACCTATCATTTTTGAACGTGCAATATTGATGACCCACATTTGATAGATCAAGAACATGTATCGACATGTTATTCAATTTTATATTGGAAATTTGGAACAGGCGGGAACAATTTCCGCTTGAGTTTACTTTATAAACTTTCTTTGAAAAAATAACCAAAAAAAGTTGAAGGTCTGAAGTTGAAGGAAGGTGATCTGACACTTCTTAAACTTGTTAGAGAAAGTAGGTTAAGTTTATTGAAATTGCGAATTTAAATTGAGTTATAGCAAGGTTTCGCTTGCTCTAGTAACCTTGAGTGGACAGTTTGTTTCCTTGGAGAATTGTGAAGTTTTCAGGCTTATTTTTTCATGGCCAATTCCATCTCCTTTTTGCGTCAGGTAGGCTACTATTTTTATGACAAGGTAAGTACATAAGTTGTTTTTCTTCAGTTTTCATTTCTGCTATGCGCATTTCATGTGTTGAATTACAATGAAGCAAATTCGTGCGAAACATGTTACCCCAATATACCTGCCAGACACCTGTCCAAACCATCAGCAATTTCACTCATATTCCATTCATCTCGTATCATATTTCATTCGGTGCTGTTTAACCATTCACATAGAGTTACCATAGTATTTCAGCTTTATCTGGAAGAATTCTTGACCTGCTTAGCCAACCAAGAAAGAACACTCGACCACAATGTGAATCAATTTAAAAATGTTGCAGACGTATTCAAAACTTCCTTTTCCGTTACAAAGATAAACCATACCCACAAAGTTGACAATTGTTTGTACTATGTGTGCAAAACAACAACAACACACGTGAAAACTATTAAAATGAAATAAAGACTCATGCAGGAGTCAAGTTTCAGAATCGTAATACATAATACCAATCAACCTAAATTCTTGTTTCCGTGGAAGCTTACGTTTCCCCACGTGATTCCTTTCAAGGTGACCTTAAGATGAGGAAACCTTTGCGGATCTCATTTTATTCTCATTCTTTTATTTATTTCTTTAGTTTATGTGCCTAAAGAGACTTCACTTGTGTTTTCATGCTTGAGATACACTTTTATTGTTTATGAATGGGCCACTTACCATTGATAATGTGGACGAAAATGCTCGCCGGATGAGCATTGCTCGGGACGCAAGTGTAGTTTCCAGAGTCGGTTTTCTGTACATTGTGGATGACCAGCATACTCGATGTTTTCGAGTGGGTCACGTTAATGTGCCGGCTTGGGTCGTAGTTTATCATTCGGAGACCCTATTAACCAAAAAAGTACCCAATTTGAACCCGTTTTTTGTAGAAAGTAAAACTGTTTCACAGATACAATACAACAGAACACTAATAGCATGCGATAAATTAAAGCGGCAGCAGCAACAAAAACACTAAAATAACATTTCCCTCACCAATTTTCTCTCTATCTGGCAGAATTACAACAAAATCTTCTCTATCATATAAAATTACAAGGGAAATACATAAACGCAAATACAAAGCATGTATTTTTATCTTAGTGCCTATCGCAGTAATAAAGTTAGCATTGAAAAAAGATTCATTTTGGGAATAAACAATCCATTTCATTTGGTATACGACTTATAATTTAGTTTACAAATACGATTGCTAACTTTCCCATGGGAAAAGTTTAGGACTAACTAAAAACCGATTGAAATATCAGCACTTACTGGTGTCGCTTTCAGCTATTTGGAAAAACTGTTTGGCAATAAACTTTTAATATATAAAAATGCAATTCATTTTGTTTCTAGTTTGTCCTTGTTACAACTTTCATCAAAAATAGACCACAAGTTCCAAACTGTTTGGAATCCAATGATGCATGCTTCTCTTAAAGAACTGAACTGTTCAAACTTTATGCACATGAAACAAATCGTATGATGCTTTTGGCAAAAATGAAAAACCTATTTGAAATTTTAATTTACTATGAATATTTTGTAATATCCTGTTTTGGCAAAACTGCACACAGTATACATGTTTACGCACAAGTTCCCATTCGAAATGGGTCACTGGTTGCAGCAGTACGACACATGGCAGAATGTTTTTTGCGATAACCTAATAAATATCTTTTTCCCGTTCTTTTCATATTTTATTTCCTTTAAAATGCAAAGAAGCAACTAGACTGAATTATAGCACACGTGTTACCTTCAAAAATGGGTGAAAAACTATCATGAATACTTACGTAGGTTATTTATTGTATAAACGCTACCTTTTAAAATCTTTAAAGACTTTAACTTCATGGCTGTTCAGTTGCATAATGCGATTCAATTTTCCACTACAAAATGCTCATACATTCAACCCGACGGACTATTTTCAAGGCTACAAAACTTTCCTAACTGGTCTAAGTCCGGACACAAATCATATTACGATTTGAGTATTTATTGAGCCAAGAAAATCGTAACCGCATTCACAGCACACAGTCACAGACATAAGGTAGGTAAAATGTGTTCTATCTACTGAAACACCCTACGTAGTGATTTCAAAATGGTAAGTAGGAGAACAAATACAGTTTGCTCTCTTTTTTAGCCTAAAGGATCTCCCGTTGTCCTGTTCATGTAAGGTTTTGCCCAGTAGATTCCCGAGAAAATACTATTATTGCTCTACTTTTCTTATTTATGATGACTAGAGGCAGTACAAAAAGAGAAGAGAGAAAAAACTATGACAATATGTACATTTTTTTGGGGGAAAACTGCAGTAAAGTAAAGAGAAAAAGGACAGCATTCATATGTAAAGTAGCATTGTTTAACAAAGAGAAAACTACGCTATAATATATTTATATTGATACAATACAACAATAAAAAAAATAAGAAAGGAAGCAATGTGTACAAAAGCTAGCATTAAGGATTGAAGATTGTACACGTGTACCTTTTCGAAATAAAAAAAGCTATTGAGGATATTTCCATAAAAATGAAGTATTTCAATGCAAACGACACACTAATTTTTTAGTTAAGGAAAACAAGAGTTTCGTATATTTGTGGAGACTTGCCTGATACCAAAATACATATTCGGGCTCCTCAGTGCTATCAATCAGGTCACATCGGAGTTCCACTGAGCTTCCGGCTTTGTAGAATTTCTCAGGTCCGCCAACAATCTCCGCTCGGGCCTCTGTTCACAACCGAGAAAAAAGAAAGATTTTTTTTGTTCAGTTACACAACTCCTAAAATTCTTGACAATGTTTTTTTTTCTCTCTTTCACCGGTTTAAGTATATAAAGAGGAAGAAAGAAGAAAAAAACAAAAGGAGAATTGAGTTAATCTTCCATTGAACAATTTCGTTTTCTTTTTTCTCCTTTTGTTCTCGTTTCTTCTCATCCTCGTCGTTTTTTTCTTTTCCTAGCCGATGGCTAGCCAGGCAACCATGTACATTTCTGGGTATCAAAAGTCTCTAATAAATTGTAGCCGTCCATAGAATAAAATGATGTGTGTAGGTATTCATGTCACTTTTCTTCGCACACTTGTTTTGCTTCGCTTTTTCCCTTTTCTCTCTCTCAAGATTAAGACATGTTTCTTTAACTACCTCAGCAGCTAAAACTCCCTCGTATACTTTTTAAAGGGTTTCTCCTGTCAACGTTTTTTTGTCTCAAGCCGTCTTGTCTTCATTTTAGCAACCGAAAAATGGTAGCATGTTGGGATCAGCCTACCATAAGTAATGATGCCCACGGTGGAATATTGGTACACTTATTTTTGCACCCGTTTTATATAAAATCCTATACCCCTTATTTTTTGTCCAGGGAAAAGTTCTGCGTCAAAGATTGTCGTTCATTTTGACTGAGAGATGAGGATATGTGCATACGCTTGTCGATCAAGGATTTCTTCGAGTTGACGCTTCGTTGGTAATAATAACAGTGGTTGGTTGAACGGAAACGAATGAAAGAACGTAGAGAAAGTCAAGAAATCAAGATGAAAGTGGTATATCGATCAATCAACCAGATTAAATGAAATGACTCCGCTGCGTTGCTAGGAGGATGGATACGCGTCTTGTCTAGATTGAAAATTATACGAAATAGAGTGTTTTCTTTTCGTAGAAAAGAGCAATTCAATCTTACGGCTGTACGCATACACTTTTATTCCGTTAAAACCTACGAATGTGTGTGTTGCGTGAGATTCATGATTGGAAATTGTCCAACTTCGAAAGACCACACTATTTGCGAAGAATCAATAAAATGAGGTAAAAAAACCACAAGAAAATGAAAGTATGCGAGAAATTCTTTTCTTGGGACAGTGGCTGGGTTTATAAGTGGAGCCTGAGATATCGCCATGAAAACTGCCTAGGAAACGGCTAGTCACCTATATCATAGTCACAATGGAACGGGGCATGTGTGAAATGAGACAAGACAAGCGGATATAAACTATGGACGATGACGATGTAGTTAAGCTCTCCGTCTTTTCATATTTCCGGGTATTCTCATAAAACATCGAGTAAAGAAAGGGATTGCTGATTCACATGAGAGTTTTAGTATGAGAGACAAAAGTGCGATGATGAATGAGTTTTGAGGGATTTTAAGAGTCTTGTTATTCTGCCCACTTTTTCTAGTACTTTTTTGTCCTTTGTCAGTAATTTTTGGAAGATAGAGAGTATGAGTAATCACGTGACAAGTTTTTTCCCCCTAAAACAGACGTGTCAAGGAAAAGGATTCTTGTATGGTTTTAACCGCAAAACATGTGGAATAAAGTTGATAGGAGTTCATCGTTTCTTGGTAAGCCGCTAAAACAGAGAGACGGGAGGTTTGCAAATGGTAAATTAGAAAAAGTGTTCGTTTCATACAAGATAATCACATGTCATGTGTGGATCTTTCAGTTTCTAGTCGATGGGAACAGTTTAACTTCTTCCTGGACGCTACAAATGAGTCACGTTGCTTGACACATTAATTTAGCGTTTCAACTTACCGACTACGAGAAGAGTGACAAAAATACTGGAAGGAGGATGAGTTGACACCTGACACTCGTACACGCCGGCGTCTCGTGGCTGGACGTATTTAATTTTCAAAGTCCAATCCTAGAAAGGAAAGAGAAAGTCAAAGTTAGTTTTCATGATTAAATGCATTCTACACAGATTTTCTTTTAAATTCTTAAAGGAAAAATGGTACAAAAAGGAAAGACCGTTTGTAATTCTAAAGCAATACATTAAAATCATGAATGGTAACCTCACCACTACACAAAATGCCTTGCCTTACCCAAAGCTTTTTCTCTAAAAGTAAGATTTGACAAAGAAAGATTGTTCTAGAGCCCAGCCCATGGACTCTTCAGTGATTCTGAGTCTTCCAAAAAATTAATGGAAATTCAGTGCAGTCCTTGGCAAAAATATATTTTCATATGCTCATGTTATTCCTTGCAGATGAACTTTTTACAGTTAAGCTGAGCAGATTGCTTGTTTGTTTCTGTGCATATAAAAAGTATCTAGCTGACTGGAGGCTGGAGGGAATGAACAGAAGTGTCTGGACTACTAGTCTGATTTTCAACGTTTTTCTTTTTCCTCACAGATGAAAATTGTAAAGTTTCCAGGAGTCTTTTCAGTTTATCGAAGAAACGCATGAATGAATGTATAATGCAATGGAGATGTGTGTATATACTATATTAAAAAGCAAGATTACAGACGAAAAGCCAGTGGTGAAAAGTTCTCTCATACTCATAGGGAATATATGTGCGATGCGACAACAAGATTAATGACTGTCATTCTCCTCATCACTTAATCCACTCTAGATTGGAATGGCTGTTCATTCACAACGAAGGAACAACCACCGCACCAGCAGCACTAGGATAAAAATATTCAAGTATTTTCTTGAGAATCAGCACACTTGCAAAAAAAAACCCACAAGCAAATAATTTCCTACATGTATAAAACCGTATTTTCTTTAAACAAATAACAAGAATCAGACTGCAAGGCCCTTGACGGATAACCCTCGTCCTTATCATAGAAAATACGGTTTTCGCAAGTCATGAAAAAAACAACTTTCGTTCGATTTTTTCATCTTCATTTTCCCTCTTTTCAGCTGTCTCTTTCAATTTCACTTTGTATTATGCAATATACATGGAACTACGGCTTGTTGGGTAAGGCGTAGGGGGAGATGCTGGGGTAGGGCAGAAGTGAAAGGAAGGAAACTTTGAAAAGAATGTGGGTTCCTGTAAGTCAACACAAAAAAAACTGACGACTGGTTGAGTGAATAATGTTTTTTCAGTCAGTTTCAGAGGAAAAGCACTATGTAATCATAGTATGGATGGGAGTGAATAGTAAAGTGAAAGCAAGTTTTCTCAGAAGACGGGCGCGTATGAAAATTGCAGCATGAGAAAATGGTATAACACTGCGGATGAAGGACTTTACAAAACATAACATCATCGTCTTGATATAGAGAAAAATTGGCAAATATGTTATTTTCATCAAGTACTTCTTCCTCCACGCAAGGACCTATACATTTGAGCTCTCTGAAACAAGCTAAGAAGGCGGAGTACCCACTCGTCTTGATCTCATCTTGCTGCTGTCTCTTGTTGACGAGAGCTGAGAGACATTTTGAAAAACGAATCTTTTCTAACTGTAGCCTCCTTCAGATATTACAATGTAATCAACCCAAAAGATAGAATGTTTTAAACCAAAAGGATAATCAAAATGTAGGCTGGCCCATCACTCTTTTTTAAGCACTCAGTCAACCTCATCAACTTCCTGATTTTGAGCACAGCATGGACACTTTCTCCATAACCCTTTTTACCAAGAAAAAATCTTGTCTCCGGGACAAAAACCAACTAGGTTGAGTTGACAGAAAGGGTGTTTTATTAAACTAAACTAAATTGTAATTTTCTTTTTCAGCAGAAAATACGTGGAATTTGTGATAGCTTCATTTTGCAAAACATGAAATCTGCACTGGTGAGCAGAAGCTTGAAAAGGTTGTTCATACTGGACAACATGAGGAGAAGCACATAAAGGTTGGACAGGTTTTGAAGTGGAGTGAATAATTAAATGACATGAGTTCACAGTCCACATCGCAATCAACTGCGAATTCAGTTACCTATTCAATTACCAAGGATTCAATTACCAAGGAATTGGAATATTATCCATGCTTGTGGTTGCTATACGAGGAAACACTGTTTTTCGTTTTTGCGGTTAAAGTGAACCGAGGTTTTGCGAAAATCATTTAATTTTAAATGGAGTTACATAAGTGTATCTCCATTTAATTTCCATAGTAGCTTTTATCCAGAGGTAGAGGTGACGTATTATGAGTTAGCTCATCCATGGTAGATTTTTTTAGTTCAGATTATTGGATGGAATGATTTATAATTGAATGATAAACACACTAAACATCAAATATGGTTTTGGTCTGCAAATTGTTGGCAAAGAAAAATCAATATGGCCATAACACAAAGTTTCCTAATATCAATTTTCTTTCAAAATTGAATACGTGCGTATAAACTTTTAACCAAACGAAAAATTTTCCAGTCACGATCAGGATAGAATTAGAGCTCCTTCACGTCTGGATAATCGTTTTACGAAATATAGTATAATCTCGGTATCTCACGCCAAAGCTGGAGTTTGGAGAAAGTCTGCTCGACTTAGAATGAGAATTTAATTTGCATCTTTGTTCACCCAGGCAGCCATGCGTATGGAGCTGATGACGGCTGTGAAGAAACATATAAACTTTTTAAACTGGAAAAGCTTAATTATTTTCATGTTATTTCGGGGGAACATATATTTTTTTTCCAGAAGAAAATCTGTTCGTAAAAAAGTTTCTCGGATTTCAAGGCCTTGGCAGATTATGAAAAAGTCCTACTCAACCGTACCATTTTCCTTCCCAACTTTTTTTGAATGTCATTTTAGGATGAAATTGAAATAGCCGAGAGTTTCATATACAAAAAAACGTGTGATACGTTTTGGCAAAGGGTCAAGATTCAAGACCAAGAGAAATCTGACAGACGTACGTTTCTTACGCAGCTACAGCTACGTAGGTACACTATGTGTTTCATGAATAAAAGGCACATTTCATATACGCATCGTTAAAGATTGGAAACATTCACAAGAAATTTTCTGTGTTGACATTTCATGTATAAAAATTCAAAAACTGTCTACAGCAAAAATTTAATCAGCAAACTTTCACCAAATACCACGCACTAATTCTACTTTAATGGAATCTATCCGATCATTAACTATTAATAGATGGAATGAGTTACATACATGGGTATATAATCACCACAAAGTAGTTTGTAGTTGTATGCATGCAGCTTTCATTGTTATCTATAAACGTCTCTTTTCTAACTTCACACTAATCCTTTTCTTTTTACTGGTGCATCAAACATCAGTATTCCAATTGTGATCACTTTATTCCTTGCAAGTTTCCGTGTCAGTTTTAATTACAGCCTTGTCTCTTTTCTTTCTTCCCTGAGTCTGAACACTTTTAGCCACACTCTTGAACCAGTTTTTACGATAACATCCTGTAAATGAAACAGCCTTCACAACTCCGTCTAGTCTCCTCCATTATTAATAAAACGAATCAAGTTGTCGTAACAACGCGACATTCTCTACCGAATCACCTTTCTGTCATCATCACAGCGTTTTTGTCTGTGTTCCCTTTTCCCCTCCATTTCCCTTCTTAATAAAAGCCGTCAGGAGAAACAGACATTCTCAACCGGCGACAATATACAACCTTACGGATGTTTTGTACCGTTTTCATAAACGAGAAAGAAAAAAGAGAAAAAAAAATCTTGGAGAAAGCTTGAGGCATGTTGGTGTATAACTACATTATCGTATTATTGCTGCTATCTCCTGCACAACTGCTTGTACAAGTAAGTCAATTAAGTGTCAGTTTTTCCTCATCCTTTCATCTGAAAATGGGCGAGCGAGCGAACATGAACGAAGAAGAGAGAACAAGACAAGAAAATATCTGAAATAATCTTGTCTTCTACTCTTCAATTCCTCATATCCGTCGCCTACTCGTAAAACTCAAAGCCGTTCTTTTTCGATAAAAATTGACTTCTTGATGCTATCAACAGAAGCATCATCTCTATTTTACCACCACACATCATAATGAATCCCTTTTTTGGGAGAAATTTCTCACCCATTCAAGCTGTTAGGGGGAGAAAAGCATGTATCGCTAACTGAGATAAGAAATCAGCTTATATTTTCCTTTTTTTCGACCCTTCCTTCTAATATATCTCTGTACATGTCATCCATTCATCCGGAAGAAAATTGGGTGCACTTTTTTCGAGTTGGGTGCTTGGGATGGCGGACTTTTTGATTACTTTTTTTTCTCTCTTGGAGAAAGCATCTTGTCGAAGAGCTGCCAAAATCCACACCATTCCAGACATAGCAGATATATAAATGAGTATGGACCTCTTTCTGGGGGAATGTGCAGCCTTGACTTTCTCCTGGTACAAAAAAAATGTTTATTGGCGATACTTTGATGATTTGATAGGATAAAAAGTTGAAGCGTGATGGAATCTTTGAACAATAGTGGTATAAGTGCTTTTTGTGGTGAAAAGTGGGGCAAACTGAATGTCCTCGCATTTTTATGATATCCTTTTTTACTCTCTTCTAAATAGTTATGTGAATTACTTTGATAGAGAGATAAATGATGGTAATAATTTTCCTTCAATATGTGCTTTTTACGATACTAGGGTAAATAGATACAGCATGGTGAAAACTGCGAAGATGAAAATGAAGAGGAAGGAGGAAATTTGTTTTAAAGGATCAAGGCACGTAGATACTCAAACCGGATGCGTAACAATTTATGAACTTTCATTTATATTTTTTTAGTGTAAAGACAACTTGACTCTTTCCTGTGCTGTCTTCAAAAGCACTTAATGATATTGATTTTGAAAGGATGAGATATGAAAACCCTCCCACATGAAAACGATGAGAGAAAAGACGCGCTTTTGATCATGGTTATTATACGTCTAAAGTCATCATGTGCGGTTTTTTCAAACTGGTCTGTTGCTAAAGCAGGTTGGGATCGCTTTTGGGTACTTTCACTCAGTGTTTATGCACTATGGATCATACAGATTAGGATATATTATAGGCGAAAAAGACATCGAAGCTACCTATACAAAATGTAATACTGGCACCTTTTACTTTTTAAACGTTGATGTGTTACACAAGGTTCCCATTCAAACGGGAAATACGCATGTGCTTTGGTCTATTTTTGTGATGTTACGCAACGCTTCCCCTGAAATATTACCTACTTTTGAATTCAAAGCAAAGCATCTCATCTTTGTTTATACATATTTTCTAATCATTTACTCATGTTGCTGTACTATGCAATCATTTAGTGTTTCCTACGTGGCTGCTAAAAAACAGCGAATGGAAAGTTTGCGAGTGAAAGCACCATGTCCATCATTTTAATGTGTTCATCCTATCTACATGTTTAGTTTAGTCTTTTGCTTCAATTTGTATGTACTAAGGGTTTTTTTTGGAAAGATTTTAATGAATAGAAAAAATATATTAATTTCAATCACTTGGGAAATCCACAAAGTTTTGAAATGTTCCACAATTCTCGAACTAAAAGCGAAAAGAAAATGGTGTACAGACAACCTAGTTTACAAGCGTCTAGGAAGTTTTTTCCCTGGTTTTGTCTTGTGGTTTTAAGTTTTTCTCTTTTTGAATAAAAATGTGATATCCCCTATGACTAGTCGAATACTTTTTGAAAGAAAATCCTACGTAAAGCTGGCTCAGAGGTAACTGACTCTTGTGACTTTGCAAAAGGAAGCCACCATGATGTTCAAAGAAACATCGTCGATCCAATAAAGTCGAGTATTTCATTTAGGATCAAGACTCTGGAAAACCTCTTACATATTTATTACGATGCAGTGAACTGATCGTCAGCATGAAAGTATTTTGCTAGGATGATAGAACCTCTTCAATAAATCCTATATGCCAAATGCTATCCCCAAAATTGATCTCAATATGTGGTCAATTTTAAGAAATCAACAACAGCAGCCATCAAAACGTCAAACATACGCCTGCACAAGAATCCCTTTGAAATGCACGTATTTAAAATGTTCCGAAAAATTGTGCACATATACATCAGTAACCAAGAGACCAACTGGGACTTCACAAAGAAACTAAGACGTAAAAAGGTATAACAACGAATAATAACGATACGGTTTCATTTGTCCTCTTCCATTTAAACGTTCAAAGACTCTAAGCCGTATTCCCATGACGATATGTTGTGGAATGGGTTATATTTCTCAAGTCTATCAAAAGTCAAAGAATTATGAAAAAGTGCATCAAAAAATTCATTTTTTAGAAGTACACAGTACCTCACAACTTATCATTTCAAATCATATTAGTATAGAAGAAAGTTTTTCTGTTACTGCACGCTAAGCTGCTTCTTTAAGTGTAGTTGAATAGGAGATCAATCGAAATGAAGAAGGGGCTTAAGTTTGTTCTTCAAACGAAAGTCCATCTAAAAACCTATTTCCCAGACCTGGAAATTCTTTACCAACCCGAGAACCGGGTTCTCGGGATTTGGACCCTGCAAAATCCCGAAGAACTGAAGAACCGGGTTCTCGGGATTTGCCGAAGGCAAATCCCGAAAAAAA
>JAAXOA010001855.1:0-14684 GCA_036561885.1 Salina celebensis
GAACTTGTAGAGTTCAAGAAGAACAAATTTTCTTCTGGGGTGCTCAACCCAGGAAATAAATTATTGATTTTGATGGAACAAGTAGAGAAAAAAATGCACAACAGTACACGTTGAAAGCTCCTTTGTTGGGGAAAGTTGAACTGATAGTGGTGTAACAACAGAGAAAGTTCCGCTCGTGCGAATTGAAGTGGTGTTGTAATGCAAGTTGTGACCTGTATGAAAAAACATCGCTCTATTGTACTATTTCCATGTTGAACATGGCTCTTTCAAGAGTACAAACTAATGCTCATTTTTATTTTGTTAAACTAAAAACAAGGTATTCTATGGTTGTCTCGCTTAAAAACTATATTAGTTGGCTATATATTTTATAAACTCATCTAGAGGATATCTAATCTCACCGATAATTATTTCTAGCTACATTTTACAAACAACCTGGTTTTAGTTTGATTACTTTTAGGCAACTTACAAGAGTACTCTGAAATCCTCGATGAAGTGTTGAGGAATTCAATTTAAAGTGTTTTTTTCTACAAAATATATAAAATAAAATTGTTCTCTTAGTTCTATATAGGAAACAAAGTCATATAACATCTAGCCATAGAATTTTTATTGCATGCCGTTAAAGGAAATGGCAACCGGGGCTTTTATTACCACCTTCAACTTAAAAATTTATTAACTGAGCAATTTCATTGTTTCTTTTGTAATCCTCTTGTGTAGTGTTCCATTGTCTAATCATACTTATTGTTTTCAGTAATTTCATTCTTTTTTTCTGTGTCATAATCCCCTTTTGAAAAATATGAAATAGAGTTTCTTCTTTTTACAAGTTTGTTTTTTTTGTAAGTTTAATACTTAAGTATTTACACTTGAGTAACATTCTCCCCATCCTGTTCTAAAATAGCAGGGATGCCATTTTCATCAGTTGTCGATACAGCTAGCAGGTAGCACGGGTTATTGAAGGATGTTGCTGGACGGGTCAAGTCTATGTTTAAAATTTCCTCTGCGGAGATAGTAACTCGACACTCCTCTTCCTCCTCGCCCTCATCCGTAATGGAGGTTTTATGCGCAGTGTAGTTTACACTGGAAGCCGTTACTGTTGTCGATTTTCCATGATGCTGGGTGGAATTCTGTACAGAACTGCTTGCACTACTTCCATTTCTCTGATGACAAAGGAATGTGACCACAGCCGAAGAGGAGGCTCGATGACTGTGATGATGGTGGTGATGACTATGGTTATATGTCCTCCTGAGGGACTTGAGTTTCGCACAAGGGTAGCACCAGTCAATCGAGCAAACACAACTGCAAATCGCCACAATGGACGTAATCGTTGCGGACGCTTGGACGCAATACAGGAAAATGATGCCACTCAAAAAGCTCAAAATCCAGGCGTGATACAGTCTATCCAGAATGCACAGGAGTGCGGTTGTAATGGCTAGGATTGTGAAAAGCAAGTAAAGAATAATCTTGCCAGGTTGTTGAAGGACACGAAGCGATTGCTACACAAAAGACAAACAAATAATATACGTTTCCATTATTAGTAAATATCTTTCCGTAAAACTTTCAAGAATGAAAGGAAGAGGAAAATATAAAAAATCTATAGCAATACTAAAAAGAAATTTTATTGGGGGGAAACTAAAATAGTCAGGTGGACCAGTGCTATAAAAAGCAGCTTACCCCTCTCACTAGAGTAAAAATTGAGCCTCCAAGGTACAGGAGCATCCATAGGAAAAAGTAGAAAGAAAGGAGAAAGTAGATTGTTTTCTGTATTGGGAATGAAGAGAAAAAAGGTTTAGTGAATGCCTTCCAGGCTCACTTCAGGGCACCAAGATTTTTTCTTCTTTTTATTGATATTACTGGTGCGAAGTATAAAAAATGGGTTAGTGTGTTGGTAATTGCAAGCATAAAACATACCGTTGCTTCAGGATTATCAAATTCTCTCGATACAATTTGTCCATGAGCTTGCTTCAAGAAATGGATGAAGCACATGATGAACAGTAACGTAAACAAAGTCTGGAATATAATAGACAGCGGAAAAAGAAAATAGTTGGGGAATAGATCATTTTGATTCTTTTTGGTTTTCTTTTGTTTGAATTAACTTTTTTTATGTTATTGCCACAAATAAACTTGGAATAAACATGATGTGCGAGAAATTCTGTTTATGCAATAAAAAAATGTTTTTGTATATACTTTTTACTACGAAAAACTTATTATTTTGAATGAGAAATAGTGCATTTTTTTGGTTTATTTCCAAATATCTGTCAAAATACTTTTCCCAACTCTTACCGTGAAGAATAGTACAAGTAACCAAATTATTATGTTGGCATATCTGTTATTAGCTCCATACACGGCTCTTCCGTGAGCACCGTTCCCACCCATGGAAGTGTGCTTGGACATGTTTGTATAAAAGTTAAATGGAGAGTTGCAAAGAGCACATTAAACAAAAGAAGATTTCAATCTTCAAGGCTGGCGCTGTTATAAGGGCACATTTTTACAAAGGAAACAAACTGTTTACTTTAATAGGTTCAAAGTTTAGAGTGAGAGAGAAAAAGGACGATTGTGGATCTCGGTATTTCTTTTCGGTAGATGAAAATCCTCTTAAAATAAGATTTTTGAGGGAGTTTGTGGACTGGAGACAAGACGGTTTTAGTTTTTGATGACACAGATTTCTACTTTGGAACTCAACCGATTGAGAGAAATGGGATATTCCATTTTGGGACTGGAGCTATGAAGATGGTGACGATTGCAATTTTTTACTGGAACGCCTGCAATTGAAAAGAAAATGGGGTTTTATAGACATGAAAATGGTTTTTCAGTCTGTCCGACAGCATAAGTTTAGCTGACAGAAGAGTAATATTTTACTCAAGCTTAGTAAAAAGGATATTATAGTACTTCACAGGAAAAGCAAGTCAGTTTTAATTGTCATGAGGAGATAAATGTATGTCAAGTTGGGGCAAAGAAAATGGCCGTTTATGATAGCAGAATAAAATGTAAATTAAATTTTCAGAGAGAAAAGAGCTCAAGTAGTTTTTGGCTCGTTGAGAATGACCCTGCTTGGGAGTCGTTATAAAATGAAGAGTTGATCTGTTGGGGAATCACTAATATCCGATTTCCCTATGAAATACATACATTTTAGACAAAAAACTACATGAATGCAAAAAACATTCAAATCACTGAAATATAAAATCTTCCCCAATAGTCCATTTTGAAGCCATAACATGTTGTTCTTATTTCAGTTCACATGCCATAACACTCTAAAAAGATTGTCAGTTTTTTATTGCAAGTTTCGCGTAATAATGATTTTGCAAACGCCTACTAAAGCAAATTGTACTTTTTTTATTTCACAGTTAGCGTAAGCACATATGAAACCAGCAGTTGCATGTAGACCTTTAAAATACTTGTTTTTCTACTAATATGACAAAATGACAACATCTATTGTTCCATTTTTAATGAAATAAAAGTTCCATTGAGCGTCATATTGTTGGGAAAAGTAAATTACATACATGACATGCTGGGTTACTACAACCATTGAACTCGTTACATACAAAAAGCAAAATATCTTCCGCATACCATACACGATCCATACAAAAATATCATTTTACTTTCATTTCGGTTCAGTTTCTCTTCCAAGCACTTTTGTTCCCTACTCTATTTTTTTTTTCTTTCGCCGATATAAACAGGTTAATGTGGTAAACTGATCGTAAAAGTATAATTTACTTTCACACTCACAATGCCAAACACTAAACCACTTTACACCCATTAAAACCTCGTGTTCATGCTTCTCCTCGATTGCTATTTTTTTTATGAAAGCTGTACTTAGACACTCAGCCCTACAGAAAATGACATGGAGTCGTGCTGTTTCCTTTTTTATCATTTTTGCCTAACAATACCGTTCTCTTATTTGTACAGCAGTTTCATTTGCAAAAGCCATCATTACTGGGCGCTTCGGCCCAGCTATAAAAAAGGATAATCATGAAATTCCATATTAAACTGAATATATTTCCCACAAGCATCTATTTTAGGATGATTACTTAGGGATTAATGAAAAGACCTTGATAAAAATTTTAAGGAAAAAAAAGTTGCTCCGCTATGGAACAGCAAGGATGCAACTAACGAACACATAATTTCCAATTTATTTGACATGACAGTCTCCGTTTTACATGATAATCCTCCAATCCTGCTCCTATTCTCTGGGTACTGTGTGCTACCATGCGGCGACCTAGCTCGTTGAAAAGAAAAATTCTTCGACAGTGGAATTAGAAGAGACACAATAGGTCATCAAGGGACTCGTTGGGGAAGCTTAAATTGAAACCATTCTTAAATCTTCCTTCACCTTTTAAACTTTGTTATCTGTTAACCCATGCATAGCTCTTTTGAGCTTCTACTTAGTTGTCATCTTTAAAAAGGAATAGAATTTCAGAAGCGCCAGCGTGTAAAAAAATCCCACACGCGTTGGCAAAACTACAGAGAAAAGTCTTTGTCCCTCTCTCTTTCGGAAAACTGTATTCTGCTCTGGATTGCAAACTAATGACATACTCAACTTACAAAAAATATATATTCCATACTAAATTCAATACGATTATTCGGATTACTTGTTCTTTTGTCCTATCACGTCAGCAGCTATTGGCTCACCAAAAAATATTTTAATACTGGTACTTTCACAAACACTATGCAAATTATTTTTAACTCCAGCCAGCAACTTTCTTTTTATCCTGAACCGCGCCGCTCTTCCGTTTTGTAAGACTCATCGTGCACAAAAACTGTATAATAACGGGTCTTCTCAAACTGCGAGCATACTGCTGTGGCTTTACTTACTTCCTATTGCTGCGTTAGATTTTGAGTGTATGGCGCTCATGGGAAACTTTCTCGTAAGACTAACTTTGAAGCTTTCTCTCTAAAAAATATTCTGTGTGCGTGCTACCTCGCTCAGTGTGAGCTTCGGTTTGTCTGCTTTGGTATTCATGCATGCACCTTTTTATTCCCCCACTCAGAGACTTGGGCACAAGGGAGCCAGGTTGCAAAACAGTTTATATATTTTGTTGTGACGCTTTGCGCTCTGCTTCATGCAGAAATAAATGTATATTTTATGATCACGCAGCCACATGCTCAAAAGACATAAATTTTGGAGAAAAATTTGCTGATTTCTGTGATTGGTGATTTTTGTAAACTCCTCCAACAAAAAAGGCATGCTTGCATGACTTGATTCTAGTTTAAATAGAATTTGAGTTTGAACACTCTTTGAATACTACTTAGAGAGCTTGTCAACCGAGAGAAAGTGACAATGAGGAAAGCATGGTCTTCCATGTTTGATGAATTAAACGTTATTCATTGTCACTTTCTTTTACACTTGAACTGAAACGAGAAATTTTTTAAAACGGGGTTTTGCCACATGGCTGCGTTTTTGTTTATCCTTTGTCTTTTAATCTGGAGAAAACTTACGGGAGAAAGTGTCGAGCCAACTTTGTTGTTTTCCAGGCTTAAAAAGTGTATAAATAAATGGGAGCCTTGGTTGAAAATTGTTCACAAGGATCACTTTTTAAAAGTACTCCTCTCGAAGCATGCAGTCTATGATGTCCCAGCAGGAACTCAACTTAGTTTCCCCCAGCCAAGATGGACAATGAACAGCGACCAAGCGGAGACAGGACCACTACAGGGTCGTTTAAAAGCTTGCTGAGAACCAAGAAGAAAAAAAAGTAGCTCCTAAAAGTAGCACTGCACCAACCACCGAAATACCGTCGTTGTTGCGATCATGATGATCACTAGGAAAAAAAAGTTATACCGCCACTTGTACCACTAACAATGTGTACACACATGAGACATTGTGCTAGTGAAAGTATCTGCAGAGAAAAATGAACACACGCGCAAAGCTACCAAAAATTTGTGTATGATCCGGCTTTGCAGGAAAAGGAAAGAGAAAGAAAAAAAGCTTGCCTAGTTTCTTTTTTTATTCCAGGAATGGTTAGGTTTACAATAATGTAGGTGAAAGTTTTTCTTATAATTTTTATCTACATTTTTTCTTTCTTACTTTGGATTTTGTAGTGTGGCAAGTGCGGCTCCAAATGAGATTGTTTGGAAGAAGAGGAGAGAGAAAAAATGAGTGAAAGCTTGCAACTTTCTTTTGCGCTATTGCCTTATTTGCAGGAGCTTCATCAGAATGACATGGTAGAGTATGTATTAGATGAGGGAAAAAAAGACGGGGAAAAAAGAACAAACCTAGTTTTAGCGCTCACTTGTTCCTTCTTTTCTCACTATTTTTTCACACAGAAAAAAAAAAGTTTCTCTATTGTTTTTACCCCAAGACAGATATATAGTGTTCTTTTTGTTAGAGTAGCAGACTGAAGTTGCAGAAAATTGCATGTTCTTTGAGTTCAGGAAAATGGAACTTATGCATGCATATAACTTTCATAAACTCTGGTATGAATCTATGTAATCTTTGTTTGTGTAGGGGTTTTCAAAAGAGAAAAATATTGATGTGCTAAAGTTACACCAAAATTTATTTTCCGATTGCAGTTTCATGTTTTCAATATTTTTCTTGGTAACTTACTCATTAAGCTTTTCACTTTCCGAGGATAACAACGAGTCAGATACACTATCTAGTAAAGACAAGATACATTTCACTATCGCGAGTTCCTTTTTCTCCAGAATATCTCCGCGTAATGGTAAAACCCTCCATGTTTCATATAATATAGCTGTCTAGTTTCTCCTATGTGTTGTTCATTTCAACTTTTTAGTTCAACGGAGCGCGCAATAAGTGAATCAAGAAGAGCAAATAAAATTGGAGTCAGTCTGAGAGAATGAACGAAATAGCAAACCAATGCTACTATCCCGTTTTAGCTTCCTCCTCACATACTAGTACCCTGTGTGTGGTAGAAACTTACAGTTACATTCTTGTACGTCACGCGTAGCCAAACACAATTCAGCTTAGTGGAGTTATTCTCTCAGTGAAACAAAAATTGATAAGATAATACAAGGAAAAAAGTTGTTTTCTGGAGAGAAAAAATATTATGCAGATACTTATTCCTTTTAGTTTTATTATTCTTCTTGCAGAATACAAAAGAAGTATTAGCATATCATCCATCGATAAAGATGTTTTTAAAAAAATATTGCAACATGTTCTCAAAATGGCTTTCGTTTCTGTAATAGTTTCAACAAACTCAAGATGTTCATATATTTTTTAGTTGAGAAACTACGTCAGGTTTTTTTCAGGTCTGTTGAACACTTCCAACATCCAATCTGTCTTATTTTCTCGTATAACTCATGTTTTGCATGCAACCAGGGGAAAAATATGTAACATTTTTTAATAAAATTCCATCAGTTCGTTCCCACGTTGTTCCTACTTTCCCCAAAAAAAGCACATGTTTAAGAGAAAAATAAACCATTTGCGTAAGATGTTATTCTGAACATTTTACTTTCTTTTTTTTCTTGCTTCAGCCCTAGCCAAAACAAGTTTGAAAGTGTGATGAAAACAAGTTGCTAACTTGGGAATGTAGCACTTTTATTTTTTCTCAAGTTACTTTTACTCTTGGACGATGCTTTTACTTTATTGCAATTCTTTATAATATTCCCTGTCATCTATTTTTGTACACGCTTCAAGGTACACAGAAGCAGCTGCAACAACGACAAGAAAGGACAAAGAAACGGACGGGAAAAAATCTAGAATTTTGCGGCTGTGACACAAATGCTTTTGTTTTATCTCGTTCATTCAGATTCTCGAGATAGAGGAAAAACGTGCAGGTATTTTGCTGTACAATACAGTCAAAAAGCGTAAAGTTTGTAGACCGTTCCTTCTAAGAAATTATCTACCTACAACCTTGCATATTTCACTATTGACAGTTACAAATGGGTTGCCAGTATAGGAATTTTTATGAATTTTCTCTTTCCTGCAAGACGGGGTTAATAATACATCTGAATCCTAGGGATTCTCCAAAGATAAAAATAATAGTCATGAGCCTGTAGAGTCGCCAGTTTTCTTAATATGCTATGCATGCCGAATTCATCCTTGTTGAATAGTTCAGCATAAAATTCTCATTGAATTTTTAGTTAAAAGAAAAATTCCGCATAGCGTGTTGTGGTTTCAAGTGTGCCGCAGAATGAGACAGGTGCCGATCTAAGTACAAAAGTTACATAATAATATGCAAATGGAAATACTACAGATATATAACAGTCCCAGGGATAAGAAAAGGTAGTAGTGGCAGTGGCATATCTTCTTTTAAACACCAAAAGAGAAAGTTCTTTGTTGGTTTTCCAACTTTTCTCTGCAGGTCAGAGGAGGAGAAGTAGTTTAAAATTCTATTCATAATAGAAAATATGAAGTGGGAAAGAAAATTGCGTTCTTCTTGAATGAAAAGGAAGTTGTTGTTTCATACCAATGGGAGGTTTGTTGAGGTAGATCTTATGCTAATGATGAAGCAAAAACTGTAACAATGTAGTTTAATGTGCGAAAAGGCAATTTCAGAACAATGTGTTTTGAACTATGAATTTTTTAAAAAGCGCTTTTCCCTCTGAAGTAGCCTCTTACAACATTTTATACAAGTTTTCTGCTCCCAACTGTAATTTGTACTGAAGCAGTGATAAAAATAAGGCGCTTCGGTGAAATTACAGGAAAGAAAAGTGTTCGGGACGGCAGCTTGGTTTCGTGTCACTATGAATACAAAATGAGGCTTAACGGCAGTTTTTTTTATGACTTCTTGTTTCTTTGCACCACTAGAGAAAACGGATGTACTTTGGTTTGGCCGAGTTGTAGAGATGATGATAGTGATAAATGAGAACGTAGAAATGAATGTCTCTAGCGGTTTAATTTCAGGATATTGATGATTGCATGTGTCTGAAACTATTTACATAGCTGAGTCTTCCTCCAGAGTGGAACTGCTTTTACTTTCTCCTTTGAAAAAAAAACACCAAACTACTCAGGGAATCTGCACTTCCTTCGTAGAGAATCAGTGATGTAAAAAAATAATGTTTCATGTTCAATAGTAATCATGATCGTGTGTGATATAGAGGTACCTGCATAAATACCTATAAAAAATCAGCAACGGACATCCTTTTCGCTTCACTTGCCGTTGCTACAACTTATATATATACATTATATGTATAAAGAAGAGAAAAATCCTGAAAAGAAATGAACAACCACGTTTCTTTCTTTTTATTTTACATGTCATCTTTAGTTTTCGTGCTTGGAACACTCAAGTAGAAATGGGCAAGTAGTGTAATCAAAAGCAATATCACAACTTTCTCCATCCAGCCAGAAGTTGAGCTTGCTTCCTGTCCGTGTCCATCATGAAAATTGGGTAAAAGTAGAGAGCTACGATGCGTACAGTGCATTACAGCTTTCTTTCCTTTCATCACCAGTCGTGGTCAGAAGACGGAGCTGATCAAAATAGGAAAAAAAAAACTGATGATGGTTTTTCACTCCAACGTTTGGGGTAAAATACACAAAGGACTATGAATTAGAATAGATGGTTGGATGGTTGAAGTAGTAAGTAATCAATCACCAAACAAGTAATAGAATGGGGGAAAAGGTAGTGCACTTTGGCACAAAAGTGTACGAAAAAAATATTGATATTCTATTAAAAGAGGATAAATAGGTTTTCTTTGTTGAGGGAATATTTGTTGGTTTTATGGGGTTGTACCTGTGCCGCATAACAATACTGGCGAAATGAAAGTTGTCAGAAGATTTAGGAAGGTTTAATGAACATTTTAGAAGGTATTAAAAGGTCCACAATAATATCTCACCTGTTTCCAAACATCTCGAAATGTGGAGATTGCAAAACGGTGAGGTTTTAGCATAATATCAATTCAATTACTGTTCAATACAGCTGAATAATAGAACAATATGGGAAAACTAATTGGTTTCTGATGCTGTTAGAGCAACCTGATGGGAATACAATAGCACAAAATCTCATTTGATGTATAACACACAAATTGCAAAACCAGTAGGGTTGTTTTCCCAGAACAAACGTCCTTTAGTGTCCTCATTACCCTGTTCTCATTTATTTACGGGAGTTCCATTGGATTCAGTTTTGGAGTCAACCAATTTTCTTCTCGTTTGGAACTAATATATATTCAGATGCGGGATACACATACTCCTTGTTCTCTTTCCATTTTGATTTTCTGCTTAATGCAGAGAGAAGAGAAGGAGGCTTCCGCAGCCTATTTTAATGAATTACTCATTGGTTCACGTCCGTGTAATTTGCATGCTGTCGACCAGTCTTGTGTACGTTTTTAGTTAAAATTGTCACACTATGTCACTCGTCACAGTCATCGTTATTTTCCTAATGGTCCAAAAACTACCGTGTGACTCTTGAAAAAACAGTATTCACGTTGTTAGTCAGCATAATGGCTTGACATGAAGAGGGAAAAATGTGTGCGCATGCAATCCTGCCAAAAGCATGAGACTACTGCAGTACTTTGTTCCAGACATAAATTATAAGATTGGCGAATTAACTTTCTCCAGTCACTAGTTTGCCCTATTTTGCTCTAGTAATTTGTACAGACAAAGTAAATTTTTATCTATTTGAGAGTATTGTAGAACGTATCAGATATCAAAAGACAATTTTTTTTCGAAGAATGAACGGCTTTTCTCCTAATGTGAACCGTAAAGTTTTCTATTCAGAAGAACAAAATTGTACATTGTGCAACACCCGAGAGCAGCAATATGTTAAGCAAGAAAAAAATGACTGGAAATGTTGAGCAGCTCCAGCAACAGCCGAAAATAAATGAGTTTAGATAGTAAGTTGGGATAGTTGAAGAAAAGCGAGAGGAACATGGAAAATTTATATTCAAAAGGCACACGTCTCCTTGGAAGCAGTTCATTTCATTGCCTTTTTATGAGTCACAAGACATGAGTTATGGGAGTAATTTGTGTAAAAGACACGGGAAATGTAAACCCAAGTGGAGTATCAATAGAACCACTTTTTATTCAAAAGAAAATCGCACAGATCATCTGTACAAGAAAGAGAAAGTAAAATAATCTAAATATTCTTGTGAAGGAAATTAAATAACTGTGCTGGGGAAAGACGAGAGATAAAGTTGGAAATATAATTAAGTGCTCAAATATGTGACACCTTTTGTACAAACCTAAAAAATTATGTAAGATAACCCATTTTGTAAGTACATGTATTGTGCTTTTAACCAAGTTTATGGTAAGCAAGAAATTGTATACACTTGTGCTATATTGTGTTGTAAGCATAAGATACGTTCTGTTTTACTAATAGCACACCACGCTTGCTCCAAATTAATTGAGTTTCCGGTTCGCCGATTTCCCAGGTTACATTTGGTCCGCACAACGACAGGCCAATTAGCTGGTGCTAAAAACGGAAGATGGTCAAAATGGTGCAGCTTCATTACAATTTCAGAAGTTCTTTGTACAGCATTTTTATGTTTCGATTTCAGGGTTATGAATTGATGCATATGCATATAGAAGTTAGTATATTGAGGTTTGTTATATTATATATGCGAAGAATATGTAGATGTAGGTGACAAAAAAGGTAGCCTTTATGAAACATGGAAACTTGATCAATTTTAGCTAACAAATACATAAAAATAAATAAACTAACTGGTTTCCACAATTTTGGAATAAATGAGCTGGTATAGAAGTGGAAGATTCATTGCTTTCGCCCGCATCTGAAATCTGAAGCATCTAACGTGCAGAAGGCTGTTCTTTAACCTGACGTTAGTGAGGGAAATTGGAAAAGGTTGTGAGGAAAGATGCAGTTAACAAAAGGACAAATCGCAGAAATCCAGGAGGTTTTCTCTATGTTCGACAAAGACCAGGACGGTAAAATCACAGCCGAGGAGTTAAGAAGCGTCTTGCAGGCACTAGGCAAAAGTACGACTGATGCTGATCTCCATGATATGATGAACGAAGCCGATACTAATGGAAATGGTAGTTTGGATTTCTATGAGTTCTCCGCCATGATGGTGAATGATATGAATGTTCCTCTCAATGAAGAAGAGTTTCTCGAGGCATTCCGTGTTTATGACAAGGATGGTAATGGTTTCATAACCCCAGCCGAGGTTCAACAGGTTATGGCTGATCTGGGAAAGATCGTGACTGACGAGGAAGCTAATGAAATGATCCGTGAGGCAGACACCGACGGCGATGGTCAACTCAATTTCGAAGAGTTCCGGACTATGATAAGGACCTCGGATGTATACTGTTTCCGAGGCTAGTGGAAACGTTTTATGATGTAGACTTTTTGTTTATCGAGGTATTTTTACTCCAAGATAAGGACACAATAAACTAACGAGACAGCCCATTTTATTGAAAAGATACTTATAATACTAATACAGTTGACAGTCGAAGTGATACATGCATAAATTTTGCTAAAAACCCCAACTGTATGAAAAAAATCGTTGCTGGATTTTAATATAAAAAATATACATAAAATCAATGATGAACATAAATGTTTTAGTATAAGTGCATGGACTCATACTCATAGTTTATATTGCAAGAAGAATGTTTCCTATTTTGTAATGCAGGTCCCTTCGTTTCACTACTGTTGACCATGGTAAAGAAGTAAATGCGAGCATAAATTATATGAAATGACATGTCATGAGCACATGAAAAACTGCGTAATCATTCCACCGCAATGGTGCACACATGTCTGTCTGGTTAGTCAGTTAAGTGTAAACGTCTTTTGGAACATCCTTGTGGAAGCTGGAACTGATTCACACTCATCACATCACGATGGACCGAGTCATTCTATGGCGGCTTCATATGCGACTTCTACCTTCTCTCCAGACATCCATCCATGTTGAAAAGGGTTCGCGCTTAGGAAAATTCTAATTCTAAATGCTTTGCAATTCACATGAAGCAAATCTCTGTATTTTATCGGAGCAGAGTTCGTTGGTAATAGCACACGTCCCGATTTGAGTTTTAAACGCTTTATAGCGAAAGATGTGATGATGTACGAAAAAATGTAATACAACCGAAAGTCGAATGGGTTATCCTTATTGTGTACAAGCGGTTTTGTTGTGTAAAATATTTGTCTTACTTAAGTATTTGTACGTACGCGTACGTACATCCATGCATGGAAAAAGTAGCCTTTTTCTTAGAGGTTCATTGTCAATAGCTGTGGTAATTTTGTTTTTTGGCTACAAAAATCATTAAAAAGTGTTGGTTGACATATTTAATTCGGATGACGTACACACTACATTAGTTGTAACAGACAATTAATACTCGGAAAATGTACAAAAAACATTTTAATAGCAGAAATAATGTGAACGAAACAGAAACCATTGAACATTTACATATCATGTGCGACACGGTGACATGTACATATTTAAAGGCCGGACTAAATGAGATTTAGTCGCGACCACTCAATATACAATAGTGTCACTTCAATATCAATAGATATCATTTGTGTGCGGTATTTGGAAATCAATTTCAAGCAATCACATGTACATTAATTAATATAAAATCAAGCAATATTAGAATGATTTGCAATGCTCAATCTGACAATGACCATCAAATCTACTTTTACGATGGATTCACTTTTATTACAGTCGAAAGCTGAAACGAAACAATACATGAAGGTCATGGAATTACATGGCGTGCGACAAACATAGTATAGTAGTATGCAAATTGTTTGTTGTTAAATGTATATAATTTTGTCTTTTTTTGGCTCATTAGTGAGAAGCTCAGAAACACCATATTTGCACATGCACATATTATAGAAGGTTTCTACTGTTTGGCGAAACAAACATTCAGGTAGAAAGTTAAGACGAGAGTATTTTCTGTTTAACACCAAACTGTGTTGCGAACTTGATGCAAGTAATGAATATTGCAAAGAATTTCTTTGAAAAGTTACGAACTTGGAGAAAACTCGTTAGGTGTAGGTTTGGCCCAAATAGTAACAAAGTGCGTTCTCAGGCTATATACCTAAACTGCTTTTTGTCTACTTACATAGTTTTCCCAGACAGGCCTGATTAGAACGATTGTTTTACGGGGAAAATGACTTTCTACGGAAAAAGAACAATCTTGTGAAGAAAAAAGAAAACCTCTAGAGGTTGGATAAAACAGTAGTAAGCCCAAAATGAGACAACAACTAGTGGAGAAAGCTCATCTGCATAATGTGTGCTCACATAACAAAACAAGAAGAATAAAAGCTTAACTAGGACAAAAATAGCATCAGGAGAAACTCGTGAATAAGTGATCTTTCATTAGACTTGATCTTATCATTCTCTTTCTTGCAAAGCAATTTTTAATTTCGCAACCGTAATTGCTTTTCTTTCTGTAAGTAGCAAAACTAAACCTGTTACGAAGAAAAGATTCTAATGAAGTTTTAATTTTTTGTGAAAATCCCATGTGCGCAGACAATTTGAGAGTAGGTTACTTTTGCAAGGTTCAAATGGGAGGGAAACAGCAGTTATGTATGTATCTGCAAACTGTAAATCACATTTAAGTCCTTGGCTTGAGCTGACTTGCTTTCACTTTGCATTCAGTTTTCCATTTGTAGCTATTTTTTTCTCGTTGTCTCCAGCAAGCTTAATGCATGCTTGGTGGGCGGAATAATAAGGGTATTTTGCGTGGCTGTGAACATAATTTTCTCTGGAGCTTCATTCTTTCCCCACGTACAAACCTTGTGACCGTGAAAATGAGCAAGCTCATTTTCTCCATTTGGAGATTTACACTTGGAAAAGAAAACTGCCTACTTTTCTTTCTTTCCAAAATGACTGTGTATAAATTAACA